>PNEQ01039386.1:0-60123 GCA_003012365.1 Medauroidea extradentata | reverse complement strand
TTGACCCTGGAAAATGACATTATTTTGTGTATTACAAAACTCATTCCGGACATAAAAAAATTGGTTAATTCCAAACAAGCTCATGTTTCCCATTAAATAGTATTAGGCCTTTTTCAACTTGTATGTGTATTAAAAATTTGTGTAGCCTATAAATTTTGTTATTAATAAAAACTACAGCTTTTACTGATTTGTTTTTTTTTTTATTTTACTCCTTTTCCCGCGACCCCCCTGAACACATCACGCGACCCCCCTGGGGGTCGCGACCCCCAGTTTGAGAACCCCTGCTCTAGGCAATGCCGCTGTTATACTGACTCGCTTGCTGTCGGTTAAGGTGGTCGTCTGCCTAGGTTGCCGAGCGGTGTGCAGATCTTCGGCCGATACACTTTTATTAGGAAACTGTAAACGCGAGTGAGTCAAGTCTGCTCAGGTCCTTCAGTAATCTTTAAGGATTTTTTTTTCGCTCCCGAAAGTGGCTTATTGGTGTTTTCGCGGTCCTTGTTAGGCATGAAACTCTTGGTGCAATTAAAAAAAAAAAAGGTATTTACGTGAATAGCACACGTTTAGCTGTGATATTACATCATAAAATGACAGGGTCACACTTGAATGTGTCATAGAGGTTGAGCTGTCGACGAGAAGACTACACACCAGTTCAGTGACTTGCGCCTAGAGACCAGGGTAAGACGTGTTGCACGTACTATATCGTCCTTACAGCGTCTGCTGTTCTGGGCCTGGAACGTGCGAAATATGCCCATACAGGCCGACCACCTGATCGCTCCCTACAGGTGTGGCGCAGCAGCTTTGCGCTCTACATACGCGGGCGTGACAGTGCTCGCTGACATTGCGCGGACTCGGTTCTCGATAAGGCGGTCACGTGACTAAAGGAACTGGTTCCCCGCCGTGAGGGAGCCCAGTCAAGGCGCATAACCGAAACAGGTGACTCCTCTGACACAGTAGAATACTTTAATGGAAATGGGTGATACATGTGCTTTCGAAGTAGTTTCTGCCTATTTGCATCGCTAAGCAATGCATTTTGAGTATTATGAAAGCGAAAAAATCTGTGTATCGGTTACGCAACCTTCTATACAAATATAGTAACAATTACTCTTTCCTCTATTCGTGTATTTCTATATTTGTATGTGGAAGCTCTTGCGATATGAGTCAAAGGTTGTTTAAAATATAGAGTAAGTATTCGCTTGTTCTTTAAAGACCTCTCGGACGAATCTTAGCCAAATTTAGTAAGGAAACACTTCGAAAACAACTTTTAATACTGCGTTAGTTATTACTCCGTCCTTTATATGGTCTAATATCTCAAATCAGTTTCGTGTCTCCCTTATATGCTATATATTTCATTTACGGCTCGTTTTTATTTTTGGATTATTGTCTGTTTATTCTTCATTTCACAATTTTTTTTATGTTGACATAATACCCGAGCAATCCTTGGTAGTTAAGTTGTTATTCAGTGAAAGTGCCAAAATATCTTTCATTGAACATATCGTATTACGCTTGAATAGATACAAATTTTTCGAAAATGGTGATGTTTCACGCGACCTTTAGTTAATAATGGCCTTTAATTAATAATACACGACAAATACTAGCTACAATGGTAAGCCACTGAGATTATTTCCGTGAAATAGTTTGAGTACCATAAACATGGATCATGATATTTGAGGATCATTGCTCAGTTACACGTTATACAAACACTTCGTGTTTCATCTAATTATTTTCTCCAGTATTTGTTATCAAATAGTTCTTCAGGTTCACCTGTCGAGATATGTACAAGCCATGGGATTCACTTTACACTATAGGTCTAACCTGCAGCCGAAGTTACCGATATATTCATACACATTCTCTTTAATATATCATTGTGTCCGTCGCTTGCACATGTCTGGAAATTATATTATTTTAAAGACAATAAGTAAATATCGTAAACTCTTATGTTTATTATTTGCCGTTTGTAGGTGATGGAAGTCTTATTTTAGTGCGCATGCAATACTGTACTTGTTACAGACTAACATTGTGTTTAGCTGTGGAAAAATTATATAAAACTGGTGATTTTTAAAATTTTTGCTTTTAATGGTTTTGGTGGATTTTTTGCACCTATTATTTACTGCGTTGTGGGTCAGTGAATGACTTTTTTTTTTTTGGCTGGCAGACATATTTTCTTATTACTATGCCGTCCTGCAGCTAGAAGCTTTTCTTATCGTGACACCTTCACATACTTTTATAACATTACCAAAATGATGAAATAGTGAACCTGCAACTTTCCCAACTAATACAGTACTATTTGTGATATATGTATTTTCGCCAGCAGTGTGTCTCGTATCTTGCACTTGTATCAAGAGGAACAATTAGAGGGCTTCAAATAGAGAACCTGGACCGGTCAAGAAAGCAAATTTTGATAACTTATAGTTAGGAGATAACATTTTTAGTGAAGCTGTGGATGTCTATCTTGCAAATATGGTATCACAGTTTAAATTATAACTTAGACATGGCAGATTTTCTTACATGGCAAACCATCTTTGCTAATTCTGATTCAATGTGAACTTCTGCAGCCAGTGAATTGAAGCCAGAAGATGGTTTGCATCATATCTTCTCTACCGAACTGGAACCATGGCAACGATCCATCAGATATTCCTGGCTTTTTCTACCGAAATGGAACCATGGGATTGATCTATAAAATATTCCTACTTTTTGTACCGAAATGGAACCGTGAGATTGATCCATGAAATCTTCCTGGTTTTCTCTACCGAAATCGAACCATGGGATTAATCTATCAAATCTTCCTGCTTTCTCTATCGAAATGGAACCATGATATTGATTCATCCGATTAACCTGGCTTTCTATCCTGTATTCTCTACCGAAAAGGAACCATGGAATTGATCCGATCCATCAGATCATGCTGGCTTTCTCTAACGAAATGGAACCATGGGATTGATCTTTTCAGTGTTTTGTTTCGATCGACGTCGTGTAGAATCGTGCCAGTGCAGTTGGTGGAGGACCTACCTCGTGTCCGGGTAGTCACGCACACGACGTGTTGTCAGCACGCAGGGACACCGCTGCTCCGGTTGCCACACACCGCGTCGACGTATCGTATCGACGCTGCCGGTCTTCCTTTCCCTCCCCCAGCCCGACTCCGCCGAGCATTGTGTTGAGTTGTTACGTCACTTTGAAGGCGACAACTGGGACCTCCAGATTATAGTGAGCTCTCAACCAGCCAGCCACGTCATGACGAGGCCTGGTCTCGATCCATCATCGGCGCGACTGTCTTGACCGGTGGAGCTCGCCTCACTGCATTCTGATGATCAGCGCTACTTATCCGTGGTCGAGCGTCGTCTCGGTCAGGTGTGATGTTCGTCTGAGTGACAGTTTGTCACGTCAGTAGCACATTGCTAGCTGTAATCGATGTGTCTAGTAGTCTATGTGCTCGTGCTGGATTCTTTGTAATGTTATAAGAACGTATCGCGAAAGCTGTCAAGTGTTAAGCGAGATGATATAAATTATTGTATTCAGTCCGTGCATCGAGAGCGATAGATCAAGTACAAATGCATTTGTCTGATTTTTCTAATGGAGGGGGGGGGGGTAAGAAAAAAAAAACAGAAAAATCGCAGTCCTTTGACATGCACTATTTTGACTCTCAGATTTTTTAAAACGGAAATATTAGTGCAACGCGTGTGACGCAATTATACTCATAGTTGTGCTGAAGGAATGCAGCGTCCTAATGTAACATACAGCTATGTGAAATAAATCTGTTAATTAATCATGATTAACTAATCAACAGAAAAAAAGTGCAAGGGCTCTTAGTGTTCAGAAATTTCACACGAAGTGCCCTCTTTAGAGTATGTTGCAGATACGTCACAACTGGATGACTTTAATAAAATAATTGCGACCCAGAAATAAAAATTTGCTATGTTCGTAATGAACAGTGATGCGAGTAATGAGATAAAATACAAGACAAGTGATGAGTAATCATTCAGTGTTACGGAAAGTCTTCAAGACAAAATCTTTTAATGGAGTTAAATTCTTCTTCACTCGTTACTATAATTTAATTTTTCAACGCTTGCCTGAGACAGTTCCGAACAGTGTACAAATTGGAATTTGATCACTTTTATGTGGTGTTGTGGCAGGAACATATTTTATGAAGATCTTTTTTTTTTGCATTCACATATTTTCAAAAATGTAAATGTAAAGTTTGACATAAAATTTCTGACATATAGAATCAATAGAAACAGCTCCCATGTTATGTAGGTACGTGTGTGTGTGTGTGTGTGTGTGTGTGTGTGTGTGTATATATATATATATATATATATATAAACTAAAATAACAGTTTTTGTTTCAAGGCAGTGTGATTAATCATAAATGACACGTGAATTTTACCGCAAACTCCTACAAAAAATACAAAGTATTGAAAACAGAATCGGTTACTTTTTCTTTTACAACAGGTTACATACAATTAAAGTGGTCTACGAGTGGTTTCAGTATTCACGTACACATATAGTAATAAACAAATACAACAAATACACATGTTATTGTGTTACACTATAAGTGCTTTTACTCGAGAAGTACTTATTTCGGTCGTGTTTTCTCTGCTTTTAGGATTGTAACTATTTCTTTGGTCTTGAAAATGTAGCGTGATTTTACTCTTTAGCGAGTATTTTCCACGGAGTTGTTGGATTTTACTTTTGATTGGCATTATTTTTTAACGAAATAGTTTTAAAATGTTTTAAATAATTGTTAACTTACTATTAATGAAAGCTCTAATTTATGTAACAAGTAAATACAGTATGAAATAGAGTAATGTAAACACTGTACAGGTATATGTAAACAAAAACACGTGGCAATGTTTATATTTACATGCAGCAGAAAAATAAGAGGTTCCTGAACAAATTAACCAGGGCTGAACTTTATGGTGAATAACCTAGCGAATACACGTTTTAAAAATTTTGCTCCGACGAATTAGTTTGAATTCTTTTACGCTTCTTCATATTCAATTCTATGGTGGAAAAAATTAATAGGCGGAAGTGCACAGGTAGTAAACTATAATGAGCTGCAAGACAACATGTTTGCTTATATGTCATTTGTGCATCGCGTAGTTACTCTTGCCGACTATAATGAATTGTTAAAATAATTTCGCACGTTTACTTATTTGTTATGTTTGAACATTGCGACTGCATTCTGTTGATTACCTTTGCTAAGTTACGAGTACCATTGCAACGATGTTGCAGGTGTTGGTCCCGAAGCAGGCGCCAACGAAGTGAGTGATGACGGCGATGAAGGATCCGTATTCATCGCAGTGGGTGTCTCCCTATCGTGTGTACAGTTCATCTTCAAACCAGGTATTGTCTTCGAGACATTATTATATTCTTATATATTTCCGCAGCCATGTGTGTATTATAATACACTGGTCTTACGCTCATTAATTTAGAAAGAGATGTTTTGTCAGCGCTCAACATCGAGGTCTTTACTGCTGGTGAGGGGTGACATGAGGTGGTATGGAGCAGTGCTGGAATGAAAGGGCGGGGTAAACGGGAAATCCCTAAGAAAACCCGCCGACCAGCGACATCGCCCGGCACGATTCCCACATGCGAAAATCTGGGGACCGACCCCGCCAGAAATCGAACCCAGATCGCCTTCGCCTTGGTGGGAGGCGAATGGTCTGACCATTCGGCCACCGCGCCCCCCTTATTTAGTAAACTTTTGCTTGTTTCGTTGGCAAACCAAAAAGTACGTATAGGTAATAGAGAAAACTCGTGTAAAATAGTAGAGATGGGGAAGAACTATAAACGAAGTATTCTAAGGCAAGGAATCACTGGTTGGAAATTGATATTGTTGGCGCCATACATCCTTCGTATAGTAAGTCCTAATACGTGCAAAGAATGGGTGTGTTTGTGTAGAAACTGCGGCAAAATTTCATGCGACGTTTTAATGTAGGTATTGAGACTCGTGTTCGTTACTTTGAACAGGTGTTCGGACGTTTAAGTTGTTACTGTGGCCTGTATGTATTTTTGTGGAAATAATATTGCATTTCCGACCCTTCGTTACCTACCTAATACACGCTTTTTTTAGTCCTCTGCCATTGGTATGTATATAGTCTGATTTGTGGCCATGTAATTTCATATTATCTTGATTGATAGAAGTTTGCCACTTGAGAGACAGCGGGATGTTGTATTTTAAAGGAGTTTTGGGTAAAACTCATTGAAGTATCTAAATTGGTTACGGGAAAGTGTTCTTTGATCTGGGCAGTTCAGTAATCATGGAGACTGTATTGCTAAGTATATACTTTCACTTCAGCCTTGTATATGCCGCTCCCCTCAGAGAAGTTGACTAGATTAAAAAGGTGTGCCGCTGTCTGAAAGGGCGCCGGTATGACACACGGCTAGATTGTCTTCACACTTGATAAACTGGTTGCACTTTAGCGTTGGTAGCTGATTGTATTCTGTTCATGGGGCCTTGATCGGTAGGTGCTATAGCAAGAAAATATAGGCAGAAAAGATTTTGGTTAGGAGTCAACATCTAGGTCTTCTGCACTTCGGCAACTTCGAGCTCTAATATGTCTATTGAGGGCCGAGTTATTTCTTTTATTTCAGCTTCTCCACGTGTTTGTATGTAAACACACCACTGTAAATAATACATATTATGTAGATTTCACCACACTCAATAATTAACATTCAAAGCCACGATAATTCATATTTTAAATTTATTATTATTATTATCATTATTAACTAGATGGTCTTTGGGAGGGTTCACTTCACCTTTAACAGTCGGTATATAAGATGTTCAGAATAACGTGAGCCCTTTTGGTGACCATCTGGTCAAGAATAAAAAGAAAAGTATGTGTTTCATTGTAACCTCATACATTAAATTTTAAGTATGATTAATATATGTACAGTCTGCTTATTACTTTCACTGTTATATTTATACTAACAAATTGTATAGGTGGTTTAGGTAAAGAGAGCATTTCTAAACCCTGGTTACTTTCTTCCTTTCAAATATTTCATAGTTTCCTGCCACTTTATATAATAAACATAACAACCTTAGTATCAAACAAAGTGTATAGATTGTTGTAAAGTTAACATGTGAGGTCGTAATAAATATTGTATTTTAATTAGCCGAAAAGGAAACAAATACTAGTACTTTAAAGGGGAGAGCTAGATGCTAGATTTTATTTATAGATTTTCTGCAATAACTTCTGTTTTAAAATATTTTTGGTAAACGTGGCAGTGTTGAGGCGTAGAAGGTATTTGTGATGAATTTTGGAGATCATAGGCTAATATTGAACCTGGCAATCATTCTTGAAAGTTAATCTATAATTCCCTTGCAATGATTCTACATGACAAATTTATGAAATATTTCATTATTATTTATGTCAGAATATATGTCTTGTAGAAGAGAAATTTTTTTATAATAAATACAACTTGAACAAATGTTATGGCTCGAAAACTGATGATACTAATATATAGGTATGTATGTGTGTGTGTGTATATATATATATGTGTGTGTGTGTGTGTGTGTGTATATATAATACTCCCGTTTAATATGAACGGCCTGTATTGAGTAACCGCAGAGAAGACGAGGTGGCAAGGTGGGGGTTGTGGAGACTCGGCTATCTTAGTCGTCTGTGGACTCGGCCGTGACTTCATCACTACACCGCAACAAAGACGGATGCGGTGTGTTGTCGGTGCTAAGGGCGAGTTGTTGCGCAAGCAGGCTAAGTGGCGGTCTGCTGCAAGGTGAGCGACGTTGTGCTAGGATGTGGTTTTTCCCCACTCGCTAGTGTGACGGCGGGAGCTCCCGTCCCGAGACGAGGACACCATCCGAGTTCTCTCCGGAAGAAGCTCCATTCTTGACCCGCACCATTTTCTTCCGTTGAGGTAGACAGAGGGGGAGGGACACGTGGTTGACTAAAGGCGCTTATGAAAATTCACTCACTGGATTAGGATATGTTATCTCAGTCATGCGACAAGGTTTTGCAGACTACCAGGATTTGATAACCCCTGCAATGCTTTTCAGGGGTTTTCAAATGACGGGAATAAAAAACCTACCTTTTTTTTCACATGATATATTTTGCCAAATGCTACATCCACAGTGCAATCTTTACACGTAATATACTTATATATATTATAATATAGGTTTTAGTAGTTGACCGAGAAGCCATCGGTTGTAATTTCGAAGACGGGTAAACTTACCCGGGATAAAATTTCAAACCCCAAAAAACTTCCAAATTTTTACTGAGGCATCCTACCCTCGTGAATCTTCATAGGGACCTTAAGCCATCAGGAATTTCGCCGCACACTTTAGAGATCCTCATGGAAGCCTATGCTAAACTAAGGTTAATTCTATTACAGGTTTGAAAGAAAATATGTTTTTTATGGGAGAGTTTGGCACAGGAAAAAATTCTGCCACAAGTTTCGCTGCTATCACCAACGGTTCTAATGAAACGCGAGACCATAATAAAATTAATTTAACCAGGGCTTGGTAAAGAAAGGAGTCATTCAGTTTAGTTTTAAAGTGGAAAACGAACAAATCTTGGTTTTTAAATTATCGACGTCATGTAACTTCACACTCACGAAAGCCCTGTGATTTGTGAGTTTAGCTACACTCCTTATCGGTATCAGCATACTAAGTGGCAGAAATTGGCCCTTGCCAAAGTTTTAAGATTTAATTCATATTATACGTACTACCCTATCTGCTGTGCCGTGTGAACTGCAATTTCGATACAGGGGCGGACCCAGCTCTAGGTTTTGTAATTTAGGGGTAGGGGGAGATTCCTTAAAAAGTAGATTTACACACATCCCAAGTTAAAAAAAAAAGGGGGGGGGTCCGGAAACATTGAGTTCTTTGGGTGCAAAATAGTGCTATTTAAGGCGTTTCCTTAACAGTATCGACCACGTCATACACATAATAAACTCTGTCCAGAGGTGGAGCATGCACACAAAATTGAATTAATTGAATGCAATAAATATAATGTTTAAAAATCTGTGCTGATGTTATAATAGTTCAATATGGAAAATTCTGTTTGTTTCTTGTTTAGAGTAAACTCTTTACTTAGACTGTACATAGAAATTGTTTTTTAAATAATTCATTTGGGCGCATAACGTGCCCTTGAACAGCACAAGGCCTTGGTTGACGTACACGGAGAAAAGGAGACCAGGCCAGGATCTGTTTAAGGCCACAAGTCCCTATTTGTTAGTTTATTAAGTTATATATTTTACATCTTGAAAGGAAGCAGATATCGCAAAACCGTTGCATAGAAGTGTTGAAAATTGTTTGTACCATTTAGCATATCTTTTTCAAAACAATGGTTTTTGTAATTTTGGTTAATTACCGACTCTTAAAAATTTAAATTAAGTCGATAATTAGCCAAAATTATAGACATTTATGTTTTGAAAAAAATTAGGCTACACAGAGGTGTCATTTAGGGGTGTCAGGGGGAGGGCAAATGTCCCCCTCTGGATTTAGTATTTTAAGTGTACAAAATTTATTTTTGTATTTTGTTACTTAAATAACGCTAACTTAAGCACATAAATCTGAAGTTTTATTATTAAAGTTTCTAATTTATACATGCTTAAATAATAAAAAGATGCAAGAAGGTCACTATTGCCGAAAAAAAAATCTTGCCCCCCCCCCCTCTCCCAAGAAAAATCTGAAATGACGTCCCTGAGGCTACATAGTGCAAACAATTTCCAACATTTCTGTGTAACGATTTTGCGATATCTGCATTGAAAATATACTTATTAGTCACTGCAAAATATTTTGTTAAAATGGACCCTACCAAAAATTTTTGTAGTAACCACAAAACAATTTTGCTGTTCCCAATAAAGTTTTGCAATGACTACAAAAAATTTTTGTAACCACTACAAAAAAATTTGGTAAGGTCCATTTGAACAAAATATTTTGCAGTGACTAATAAGTATTTTTTTCAGTGTGCTCGCTTTCAGGATTAAAAAAAAAAACTAAAAAAACAGTGTAAATACTTTGTTTGTCCAATAACCTGAAAGTGTTTTTCATTTAAAGCATATGGTTAGTAATATTTTTGATTGTACATGCTTTGTTATATGTTTTTATAACATCGTAGCCTATGGGCATCTGTTTCATATAAACGTAATTTATTGGCTTGGCAAGTAAAGACTAGGTTGTACGTACTGCAGAGCTTTTTTTTCGTACTCCGTTCTCTTATAGCCGGTGGTACATTTTTCCTAGTCAGATATGAACATATTGGAAGATGCAGAACACAAGTTAATTCTAAACACATATTCACAAGTCAACAAGTTGTTGGAAGTCAGAATAAAAATTGCACAGTCAGGGACAGTTTTGTCAACTTTATAAGCAAACATTTTCCGGAGTAATAAATTTCTATTTGTGACTACGAATTTTCATATGTTTAATGACGGTGCAAAAATTACTAAAAAGAAATGCGTAGCCGTGACAGAAAACACTATCTAGGGTTGTAGTTTTTTGTTTTACGCTGTGACTTCCAAAATCTTTAAGTTTATGATAAAATTTCTGTTGTATATTCTTTAAAGTCAATTGTCTTGTTCATACGTGAGCCTAATGATACTGTACGGACCTCGTCAGTAGCAGAAAACTTTTAACCTGGCGGCCTTCAAGGTCAGACCTGTCTCACCTTGTAATTTTAGCCTTAGTAATAGCGATTGTTCAATATAATTATAAAAAATTATTGCCTTGGTGTTTGTCGACAACGTCTGAAATCTGATATCAGGTATTTCCTGACTGTTGTTTGAGTTGTAGAAGACGCTATCAAGGCGTGGGGCTTTTCCCAGATACTTAGCCTATACCTTTTCTTGCTTAGTTTTATTTCGTCGTTAATGCCGGCTCCGTATAGTGTATGCTTCCGACTGACACAGTTTGGTTGCCTTGTTGTAAACGAGATGATGATTTTAGGCGATATTTGGAACTGAACTTTTACGTCAATTTCGCGGATTCATCTGGCAGTAGCCTAGATTGCTCAGTCCTGTACACGCTCTGGATACAGTCAGCCGGCAACTAATCACACACGTGATTATGAAGTACGGTATATGTTTTTGGCGTTCAACTTGACCTGGGATATATTTGCGAAATTGACTTATAGGGGATTGATTCCCTCCCATCTAGGATTAATTCATTTTTGTTGCGCCCGCTACTCTAGAATATTATCTGGAATTTTTGCACGAATAGATTAAACAATTTTTTTTCATACATTATGTAATCGTTACAGCTTTACTGCCTGTCAATATTTTCTCATAAGTGACTTCTGAGAAGAAGTATTCCACATTTTATGGATGCGACTGTAGAGGTAACACATCAGCCTTGCAGTACTTCCCTCAGGAAATGTGCTTGGGCTTCTTCTATGGCTGATAGCTCTCAACTTATCGTATAAAGTAAACCCTGCACTGCTAAATTGTGGAACATTTCTGAAAATCAAGATGGTTGGGACAAAAACTCTCTAACACAATTGCATTTGAAGTTTAATGAAAAAATATTTTGTAACTATACCGCACTTTAATTTTTTAGTAACAGCTTCTGACCAACACGAAGAGGAGTAATTAAACTCTGTGCGTAGATCATATGCTAACAGAAGACAATATGAACATTTAGAACTGAGAAAACCAAATAAATGTGCAAAAATGGCCAAAATACAGCTGTGTGAATCCGGCAGAAGTTAAAACGTTAAGTGCGATAATAAATAATAAGATCGTTAAATGTTTAATTGCATTTTTTTTTTCAAAACATGTTCAGAAGTGCCATCGCTAATATTGCAAACACCGTTTCACATTGCTGTTTCTCGGACATCATTACGACGAATTTGGCTCGTCGCTATGAAATAGAGCAGTGTTGAAAAAAACTTGCGAAGAGAGCATATGTTTGTAGACGTGTGTCCGTTTCCCCCAGACACACCTGGATTACTGTTCCCAAATATAACACGCGATGGCACATACTTTGCGGAAGTATCCTTCTCCTCAAGTACTGTAGTTATCAAGTTGTTTATTCGTCAATAGTGTTAAGGTAAATACAAACGAGGTCGACGTACACAATTGAAATCACAATCGATGTTCCATTGCTATTGCTCTCAATCTTCGAGAATCATAAAAGGCCTACCTGTAAACTGTAGGTTGCTTTCAACTGTCGTATATTTCTTACTAACAATTACATTGCGTTGGAACATACCAAATTGCCATTTATCTTTGTAGATAAAACGTCCCAGAATTGTTTCGCTAAATCCAGTATCAGAATTTTATCTTGCAAATGTCCTTTCGCTACGTATCGTTGGTGACATTTGTTCCTTTTTTGTAGATTATATGTGATAGCAGATGTGCACCATAATATTGATGTGAAACTAAAGTTTACTAACATAGTGAATTTCATTGCTTTTAATGCTTGTAGCGTTGAATCCAATATTGTATTATATATATACACACACATTACTATGTTTGTGTGTGTATGTATACACATACATAACATTACTTTCATAACAATACTATAGTTGCGTGCATATGTAAGCAATTGTTCACACACACTCATACATAATTCCGTTTTTAAGTAGGTCTACATAGATATCAGACGCCCTATTTTGATGAGGCCTTTCTTTACACTACCTTCAGCCGTATATCTAAAATTTAACTTTTAACTCAAGTTCAGACAATACGAAGTTTGTTGCAAATAACATATTGGATAGTGAAGAAATGCGATTCCATAAACAAAAACTTTGTTTTGTGTAAAAGGGAGAGTTCATGCTCTTCTAACCGATGATTTTACCAGCAAGCCAAAACATCGTTTAACCTAAGCGTTTCGTTGACAGATCTGTAATTGAAAACTGTAAGCTACCTGTGTGCCGGCTCACACTTGCACGCGTCATCTTTTGCGCGTTACGTAAGCATGTTGTAACCGATAAAGTACGCTGCTGAGTAAAGTACTTATCGTGTGACCTTGACGGTTATGTAAAGATCGATCGCAGACTACAGGCCGCAACGTTGCGATCGGGTCGTTCGGCGTAGAGGTGGTTCGGAAGTCTGCAGGTTTGTTTAATGGGCCGTTGCAAGCGTAAAGAAGAAATAATATAGTAATTAAAATCGCAGGAGAGCGGCTGGAACAATCTTCTTTCGCCATATTACATCGCAGACGTGGGACAACGTAGAGGATTCTGCCGGCTGTTCTTCCTCCGACACGCGTCGTCTCGAAGGTATTGTTCATTCCAGGGATGATTTTTTTTTTTGCACTGAGATAGTTGGAGGAGAATATTGTCTAAAATTGCATTTTAAAAGCATTGTACTTTAAAAAAACTTTCAACGTTGTACAAAAATTTTTAACCGTGTATTTATGTATCCAAGCATGAACTATAAGGGTCGCGACAATGTTTTTGTAGACCCAGGGCAGTGTATTTCTGCCGAGTTCCTCACTTTCCAGTTAAAATATAGCATCCGTAGACTTGTTGCACTATCTGCGAAATCAGCGGAAAATAAATAGGGCAGTTAATTGCAGTGCGAAGAGCTATCTGCGGACATGAATGCTACCTTTTGTGTCTGTAATAGGGAAAAAATGTATTAAGGTGCAGTGAATACAGTTCTATGAAAGGCATGCGTACCTTAATCAGTTCGGAAGCACTGAAACATTCTGCATGTCGCGCCACTCTTGATACAAGTTTGGTGCCCTAAACGTCTGCCTAGTTAGCCATTAGCTAGTGAGTGTCATTTCAAGACTTACATGGGCGTGGTAGATAAATAAGCGCTGAGTTCTACAATTGAGATCTACACATTTTGAAAGTCAATATAAAATAACTGCGAAACAGCAATCCTTGGTAATTATATTTGCCAACTTTATGAGAAAATGTTTATTCAGAATGGTGCATTTGTAGTGACCCTTGTTTTTTGCGAAAAGATTTTTGCCCCAGTTTGCTTCACTGACTTACGTACACATCTGCAATTTTGCTTCATGGTTATTGGCAGCGTGTGTACGTGAAGAGCAGTATCTCATTTGACTGAGCCAATTACAGTAACGGTCCTGCAACACAACACGTCTGTGATTTGCGGGTAGAATCCCTAGACTCGTGGGAGTTGAAATATCCAATCACTGACCACAGAGCAGAACTGCAGATGTGCACATAAGGCAGCGAAACAAATTGGGGCAAAATTCTTTTCGCGAGAAAACAGGGTCTCTATGCATTTGTTAATCGTGGTCTCTTGCGCAGCAATCAAATGTACGACATTTCTGCGTTAGAGATTTTTCTTCTGAAATACGTTAATCGAGAAAAATTTTTGGTCAGAAAGCTGTAAAAAAATATTGTGTAGAATTGTTGTTTTTTAGATTTTTGCAAATTGGTTTCGCGAAGTTTACATTTATGAACTAATGCTTTTAGCGCTGAATTAGATACCATACACTTTTAAATCCGATTTGTTTTATTGATTCACAAAACTATATGGCAGATGACTGCGTGAGCGATTGACAGTGTTGGCAGCACTGAACGCTGTTGTGTAAGTGCACTCCTTTGTGCAACATACTATAACTCTGGTTGTCGCGTTCTCCAGGCAATTGTGCGTATTTTGTTGGCGGCTTGTTGAACAATTAACGAAAGTCCTTATTCGTTTCTCTCGACCCCTTTGTTTGTCCTTTCTCTGGACCTAGTATTCTGTATTCGTGCGACAATCTGGCGACTGCGTGAAATTGTTAGGATACCTGAGTAGCAAAGGTTTCCTGAACCCTAAAATTTAGCAGGAACAACGTGCGAAATGAATAAGCATAACGTTAAAACAATTACAAATAACATAACCCAACTTCGCCACGTGGCATGTCAATTTGCAAAACAAGCAACACAACTCGGCGGAAATGGCGGAGGCGGATGTAAACGCCGTACCAACGAGCAAATTCTAACTAGACTTGCTCATCAGGCTTGCCACAATTTTGCTTCAAGCTTGCAAAGTTATAACGAAAGACCTATAACGGTCCCGGAAGAAACAAGCTTGCATGCTGTCTGGGCTAGAATGTACTTTAGTCATCGCTGTAATATTAGCCGAACAGAATAGAAGCCAGTACAAGTTGCTACACCATTTTAAATATTACCTTTGTAATAAAATGTAGAGACGCGGAACCTTTTTTAGTTAGTTTCCATGTTACGATACGTTTGCAGCTATTCAGGGACGGATCCAGAAAAAAAAATAGGGGGTGTAGGGACCATGGCCCCTCTCGAAACTGCTCTGCAAATATAAAATCAAATAAGTGCCAAGTAAAATATTGATAAAAAGTTCCGCATACTTTTCCTAGAACTTTGCAAAAGACAACACATTTCAACATAAACATTTGTTGCAACAATACGGAAGCAGAAGCTTAGAAATGTAACTCATATATTTTATTTTCTATCAACACAAAATTTTTCGCTTTTAAAGTATAAGATATTCCTTAAAGTATTACAATTTTTTAACCGTGTTTTAATTTTTTTTTTTAGCTTGAAAACTTCTTTAATAGCACCATTTTGCATCCGAGAATGCAAATTTTTCCGGACTCCCTGCTTTTGGCTAGGGGTATGGTTATTCCTATGTTTTAAGGCGTAGCCCCTTCCAGTATCCCAGAGTTGAGAAGAGGTCACATTTATAAATGATGCCGCCAAAACGGCTTTCGTATCACGATGCTCTGAGGTCGAGTTCCTGGAAAGTCTTGTGCGTGTGTGTATTGTTCTTTGACGTAAATTCCGGTTTTTATGTATATCGTCTCCCGGCATAAAGCGAGGACGCAAAAAAGCAAGTCTAATGTTATTAATTTGTAATCATCCGTGAACCATTAAGTGTGTGTAATTATCTGTAAACAGTCAGTACTGTTGCTTTTTGAGGCAGTAGGTACCTTACGTCAGTTCTTTAGTATCATGATGTGCGTGATGTTCTTGTAGCCAATTTGTACACAGTTGCAATGAACCGTGAGCACGTATTACGTAGCACAACGTAACTCATTAAATGTACTAACTATAATGGACGCATTTTTTATAAGCAAATTAGGTAGAAAAATATTACAATATAATTTGGCAAAATATGAACGCTAAACGTAAAACTCAAAGTAAAAAGTGACGTTTGCTTTTTAATGAATTTTATTTATAACATATATTCTTAAATTTATTGGTTGCTTACACCCGAGGACTCCATTTCAAACAGAATAACTTCTTTCCATATACTTTCAGAAATTTAGTCAAATGGAAGCGAAAACTTCAACAATTGGAAATTTGCTACCGTAATCGAAGGTGAATTTGGACACAATTTGACTGTTTGCTGGGTTTCAACGTACGTTCAGCTTACCAGAAGATTACTGGTTTTCTCTAGTACATGGAGCTATGGCCCTATTTGACTGAGCCAATATATATCCCACTATTGTAGAACATGTTTGTCTGCAGACAGCTACGGAGTATCAGGCGTTTATCGCCCAATCATACATGTGGCGAGAAACTACAGTTATTTGATGGGTACGTTGGCGCGAAAAATTTTCGCGATATACCATCATCTCTAATAATGTTAATTTTCTGTGCGTTTAAACCTGAGTTCATTCTAATTTAATTTCGCATATACATTTATTATTTGGAATTTATCGCAAGTAAATTTTTTACTCAGGGCTGCCGTATGTAGGAAAATTTTTTGTTACATGCCCCAAGTCATCCCCGCTTACTCCCTATGTATTATTGTTAGAGGTACGTAAATTTCGCAGATACATTCCAGATCAGGTTGAACGCCAATTATGTATACTTCATTGTTATGTCTGTGACTTGCTGGCGGCGGTTACGAAACGTGTTTGACTACTGCAAGCCAGTAGTAAATAAGGAAATAATGCGAAGTGCTATCGCTTGCTACCTGCTTGTACAGTTATAAGCCAATAGATAATCGATTGTGGCCAGTGGGTGTATAGGACTGACAAGTCTAGGCTGCTGCTAGATGAATCCGCGAAATTGACGTACCTCAAATTATTGTTACAGCCACTGAATTTTCGCGAAAATAATTTTGCCCCATTTTGTTTCAGTGACTTACGAGCACATTTGCAGTTTTACTGCGTGGTTATTGGCAGCGTGTTTTTGTGAAGTAATGTCTCTCATTTGACTTTGCCAATCACAGTAACGTTACTACAACTTCACAAGTCTGTGATTTGCCATAAACCCCAAGACACGTCAGAGCTAAGACGTCCAGTCGCTGACTATGAAGCAGAACTGCAGATGTGCACGTAAGTCACTGGAACAAAGGGGGGCAAAATTCTTTTCGCGAATATTCAGGGTCCCTATCAATGAGTTTTGGTTGAAAGGAATCTGCACCAAATTGTTTCGGTGTGTTACGTGGACACCTGAAGCTTGGCTTGTTGTTCAGTGATTGGATTTTAACAACTGACGTCTTGAGGTTCTATCTTCAAAGACGTCTTGAGGTTCTATCTTCAAACAACAGACGTGTGGTGTCGCAGTGAACTTGTTCTGATTGGCACAGACAAATGAGCGACGTCTCTGCTCAAATACGGTCAGCCAATAACCATGAAGGAAAGTTGCACCTGTACACGTAAGGCGTTGGAACGAAGTGTTGCAAAATTATTGTCACCAAAATTCACTGGCTCTACATATGACTCTACCTACGTAGATGTCGACATTACCACGCGGGGGATGTAAAGGAAAGATAACAATCGCAAGCACGGCAGCTACTCGAGATAGACAGTTCGGCAATTATGTTCCATGTCGTAACGGTATGCTGCTCCTTCAGGGTCGAGCAATTTGGTCGCTGTCATAGAGCTACCAGTTTGCAAGGTTCTGGAGCCTTGTCCGTTCTGTCTGACACGGAAGTAATTTGTATCGTTATCCAATTACATAGAATGAAAGTGACATTGCATATTAAAAAACTTAACAAGATGTCAAGACCACATGATGTTGCGAGGGTAATGTTTGTGACGTTGCCTTTCCGACATATGTTGTCTGTGTCTGTTGGCGGCACGCTACATATGTTATCGGATAATTGTGAAGGCGGATGTATTAAGTCACGAGGTTAGCATGGGCAGGGCAAAATTTCATATAGAGCTTTCAGTCATCCAATTAGTCACGAGACCTTGTATTGCTCTTAGAAAGTAACCTGGTGATCAAGCTTACCTTTTCACGTGACTGGGCAAACCTCGATAACCCCAGCAGGTTACTTAATATAACTACCTTAAGTCTAGAGCAGGTTATATTAAGAGAATTACTGGGGTTTGGTAGGTATGCTCACTTACGTGACGAAGTTTGCTGTATCGTCAGGTTATGTGTAGAAGCTTGCAAGCTTTCGTGACTAATTGCGTGTTTGAAAACTATACTTTGAACTTCTCAAGCCTTAATCTTCCCTTGTCAATGCTAACTTCTTAACATAATATAACCTCAAGTTAGATAAGTGATTGCAATTCACCCAGTCTGTGTAAACTATATGGAAAGTTTGCAGTTCAGGCCTTGAAACCGCACTGTTTTCGTGAACAACTGGCACTGGTGTGCGATTGTGGACGAGAAACTAGTGCATGTTTTAGAGAATACGCAATTTTATTAGCATATATAGTAAAGTAAATTTGTTGATAATTACTTTGAAAGTAATGTTTGCAGTAATATGCACTAATATATTTTGATGTATACATGGCACATTTTGTTGTAATGATTTTAAGTTTTATTTTAACAAAACTATTCCACATGCTCAATGTACGAAATGAAAACACACTTCAGATGAGTACGAAATGTCATTGTTAAAAGCAGTATACCTGTTAATTATAAACACCTCGAAGCTCTCCAACATGGTTAAAAATGTTTTTTTTTTTTCAGACTGTCGTACTTCAAAATGTACTTACCGCATGTATTTGAAAAGTTAGAAACTGTAGTGCATTGCACTTTGCTACAGACTTTCCACCACTGTTTACCGCTTAAGGGATTGGCGCATTGTATGTATTTTTAATGTTATGGTATAATGCACATTTAATTTATCAACACATTTTTAGTTGCATGAGTGTATTTGAAAATTTTTCGAAATTAATTTGTTGGCAGTTACGGTCCTTATAACATATTATTTACGACAAGTGAAGTATTTCTTTACTACCACAAATAAAAAAAATATTCCTGTAGTGATTTTAAAGTAAGCGGAAAATAACATAAAAATGGAAAGCTTCGTTACAAAACATACTTCCATTTTAGGCAAGGTATGAGAGGTAAAATCAGTAAAAGGCTCTATAAGTAACTCAAGTCATAAATAAATATTTAGTTTAATTCTCTCCCTAATTGATTATAATTATAGCCGTGAAAAATTCTCATTTTCGTTGGTACTCAAGCTATATTTTAAACATCTGTAAGTTCGTGTCACTTTAACAATTGGTTCTCGACATATTTGACTCCGCCTGGAGAGCGCTGAGCCAATAGTAAAGAAGCAACTAAATGCAGGCCTATTCATGTGATATCACTATGTCAGAAGGCAGCCAATGAGCAACAGCTGCGTACTGAGTACACAGGTATTCTTGGAGGCCAGCCTACGGGTTAATGAACCTGCGAATTGTTTCCCCTCTCTAGTTCTGATACGACATAAAACACATGCTCTGTAGCGGGCGCTCTTAAAGTTTGCGCAAACTTCTAAGATCTTCAACATTTAGTCATAAAAATGAGTCCAAGCAGGCTACGACTCTACCTGGCACCACATGAAGTTTAAATAATTTTCTCCTGTTTTACTTGCACCAATGCTCCATACTAAAAACAGTTCGGAGTTTGGTACGTTGTGGCGATGCGACATTTGATGCGTGCGTCAATGATGTTATGGTTTCTTCGTTTCTGAGCCTCGAACGCGCCAAACAGCTCTAAGCAGCGTAGCGTTCAAGTGTGATGAAATCATAATTGTATATTTCTTTATGAAATATTGTTAGTTTTGTTGACGATATTTGTGAGTACGTTCTACTCTTACGAAATAATTTTCTCATAACGGGGCGTCCAAGTCAAAATTTGCTTGTTACACTGCCAAATAAATAGCGGAAACCAACTGACCTTCTTAAACAAAATAATTCATTGTGCACTTACATCCCATGATCTATGCAATAGTACATTAAAAAAAACACAATGTAATATTTTTAATTAAAAAAATCGCAAAAGTACAGAAAAGAAATTGTCAATCCAGGAATTTTTTTAAAATATGAAATATGTTCGTGGGATTTTTTCAAATATTTTATTACGTAGCTCATAGTATGTTATTTTACTGTGAATTTTTTCACGCACGTAAGTAAATTGGTATTCACTATTTGCGTGGCAACAGAACATGCAATTTCTGACTTTGACGTACCGTTATGAGAAAACTACGCCAGCTAAAAATGTTTCGTTAGAGGAAACTGCACTCATTAGTATAATCTACCAAACTAACACTGTTTCATATAAATATAAAATTATGACTGTATCGCACTTGAACACCCTTAATGTACAGCATGGCTGTGTTTATTATTGGCCGATTTATCCTTATCAAACATGTTTTAGTTGCTATCTGTATCCGTTATCGGCGTTGATTAACGTACTTTCCCGAGTTAGATAACAGTATTTGTGGGTAAAAAATAATGTGCGATGCATTAATGCTAACAATGTTGTGATTGTGTGTTAATAGGTGCCCTCGTCTCACACATGAACGCTGTGACGCGTGTTAATTTTACGTGAAACTGCATAACTTGTCCCAAATACATTTATATATTTAAAGAAAACACATCTCAGATTCTCTGTTCTATGTTTTTTTATAAAATACGGTATGTATATTAGATTTATGTTTTTATAAAATACGGAATGTCTGTTAGATCTATGTTTTTATAAAATATGGCATGCCTATTAGATACTTGTTTTCTGGCTCACCATAACGACTCAAAATGGCTCTTTCAGACTGCTTTATCTTGAACAATACCAGCCTGATTTTCGGCTTGAAGCTGTATTCTTGCTGCATATAATTATTGTGTCACCTCTTATTAAAGTCCCGTATAAAACTACTACGAGTACGGCGATATTGATTTTGACGCATGTATCAATGTCGTCCTTATAACTACCCTTGTTTACTGCCGCCAGTGGATAAGGGAACGTCATCCGAGCACTAATATTAAATTTAGCTCGGTTACTGTCATTCATAAATTCAAAAATTCAAAATTCGAAAAGAAAATATGTTGTTAAATCTCGTGAAATTAATTCTTTGTAAGATGTACATGTAAAATTATCCTCAGGTAAACTACAAGGTGTTACTCTTTAATAAACTTAACTGATACGGTATCGAAAACCGAATCAGTAATATTTTCTTGGTATTCACTTTTAACATGTTTTTTATTAGATTCACCTGTATGTATAAATGTAATAGAATCTTTCAAATCAATTCTCATCCACTTCCTGACGTTCGAATTATTTAAAATTTTGGACACGTGTTAATAATCTATATCAATACAATAATTTCATAGTTATATGACCTGGCATTCTTACCCATTATAAAAAAATGCCATCTGGCAGCGACAGAATTTTTTTTAAAATCAAAACCTTTAAACAAACCATTTTGAAAAAAATCATTACTTATATCATCCAATTTTTGAGGTTAAAAAATTACATGGCCTATTATAGTTAAAAATAATAAAAAAAAATACGTTTTTGTAGCAGTATGAGCTAGAAATTTGGAAATAATCTTTCAATATAAATATTTTGCTCAACAACGATAGGATGTCCCGAAATTCAGTATAACTTAATTCTATTGAATAAATTAAAAAAAAAGAGTAAAGTGTTTACTTCAGGCCTAATGTAAAAAAAGAGTGGGGTTCTCTCTATTTGGTTTTTATAATGACTGTAACTTTACGAATAGCTAGCAATAAACATTTTTTGAGGCATCTGATATCAAGTACCCCACACATTTTTACATTAAAATTGATTTTTGTCAATGACTTTATTCTTATTTTCAGTTCATTCGTTAGTTAAGTTATACTGAGCTGTAGGACATGTTATCGTTGTTAAACAAACTATTTTAATGATTATTTTCAGCTATTGTTCATATTGTTACAAAAGTGTTTTATTTAACTCTGTATTTTTTACAGTTATGCTTGTTTTCCATTTCAACTCATTTGTGTTTCATCGCCATTTGTTGGAATAGTGGTCACGATAAAGTGAGTACTTTCGAAAAAACTAAAAAAATTTTTAGTTTCAGTTAATAGACAACATTTTATCACTTTAAACATGGACAATGCTATTGCTAAGTGAGTAATACGCACAGTGTAGGATCTATAATCCATCGCAACACACGTTGTCTGAGCCCGCAGTAAAATACGTTTTTAGGTATTTTTACTGATGATACGGATTCAGAATTAATCAATTTACCGTGAACAGCCTACATAATCACAGTATGTGTGTGTGTGTGTGTATATATATATATATATAATATATATATATATATATATCACATCTCTTGTTTTAAACGGAGTATAATTATTAGAAATGATGGTATATCGTGGGAAAAGTCGACTGTTTACTAGACTCTAATACAATACGCACATAAGTGTCGTTTTAATTTTGCTGTTGGCTCTCGTTTGTCTTCGAAGGTGTTTGCCCCATTTAACTCGGCCAACGAGAGTACCACTTCTTTAACGAAGAACGTCTCTGATTTGTCTTCAAACGAGTAATGGTGTCTCTAAATGAATAAGCCAATAAGATAAAGCGTAGTGTCTTGGAGGTTATACTGGCTCAAATAATTTTCGCGATTTTCCATCACCGTTAGGTATATTGCGAAAATGTTTTGTGCAAACATACCTTTGAAAATGCTGTAGTTTCTTGCAACATATGTGATCTTCCACAACGTAGCTGTCTGCAGACTAATAACAGGCATCAAATATTATAATAGCGGGATTCTTATTGGCCCAGTGAAATAGGGCAACAACTTCACGCATAAGCGAAAGTCAGTAATGTTCTGGATAGTTGAACGTGCGTTGAAACCCAGCAAACAGTAAATCCTCCCGTGGAAACCATCATATGTAAGTGAAATGCCACAATATACTGTTTTGGTTGTTAAATTATGCCAGTTCTGTTGGCTTTAAAGAGTTTTTACTTTACCGTGCACCGCGTTAGCAAAGAAAGCACGACCCCAGTGCTACATAGACATAGTCGTGTTTGTGAATGGCCGTCGAACGTTCAATTGGAGAATATGATGGCTACAATAATCAAGTAGCAATATTTTACTGTCAGAAACGTCTCCTGGTGGAGCTGTTCCCGATTTTCGCACATGGGAAAACGTAATGAATGTTGTCTCTTTGGTGTATTTCGTCGGGCAACTACTGTTTACCTAGCACTTGCATCACCCCGCTACTCCAGTACTGTGTATTTTCTGAAGAATGATCGAGACCGTGATGGTTAGCGCTTACAAAAACCTCTCGTTCACTGTCACTCTAATAACGCGCTCCTGCAATGTGTTAGTGCTATAAACTGAGCCTTTTTACATGCGCCGAGTTGCAGTAAACGTCACAGAAAAATAAACGCTTGCGATTTATTTATTGTGTCGTCTTTGTTCTCATCCATTAGAGTCTGTTGGTGCTGTGTTGTCATCGTCGTTCTCGTCCATTTTTGTGACCAATTTTCATACACCTTAATTTATTGTTTTATTATTGTTTTTGTCTTTCCGGAATTAATTTGTGTTTTTGTCTGTCATATTACTTTTGTATATGTGTCGTTTTTCTGAATACAACTATATTTCTTTCTGGAATTGGTTGTTACACTTTTGTTGACAACAGGTAATACTGGATTTTTTTTTTCTTTTCTGATACATTGTGGATGCTTTCTACAACTCGACAACATTCGCTCGCAGTGCTGAATGTTCGGGTTATATGTGGTCTTTTGAACATGAACAATTCAATAGTGGTTATCGTCTTCAGTCCGGGTGGAGCAGGAATTTTCAAGGCCAGCTCATGTCACTATATCAGGTTAAGGTGAAAGGTTGTTAGTAAATCAACTATCGGATGTATTTCACTGCCATAGTTAATTGTAAAATGTAGGAAGTAAACGCATCACAGACTTTATGGAGAGGACTTTTTCACGCGTACTTAATATTTTCCATTAAAATTGCTTCTGCTAAAGTAGTTTTAAGTTTATTATGTAATATTTAAATACATAAGTTTGCACTTAAATAATTTTGGTAGCCTTAGAATGACATCCAATGGTGTGCAGTGTTTCGGCTGATTGAATATTATTAATAATCTGCTCAGAGAATGTTATACGCCTGTATCCATTCCAAGTCTCTAACGTTTATGTTCTCGCAGCCGAATATTGGTGTTTTGTGGTCGTTTTCCGGTATGAAAATCATAGTACAGAATATTCAAAAAGTCATAGGCGTGTACAATACACCCTTATATGTAATATTACGTCATAAAACGACGGTATCTCCACTGATTATCTCACAGACGTGATCTATCGACGGTAAGACTGCACTTTAATTCAATGACTTGCGCCTAGAGTTTAGGATGAGGCGTGGTGCGTTTCCTGTGTCGAACTTATCGCCGTTCCATCTAGGCCTTGTAAGCTCAACATTTGTCCACCCAGGTGACCGTCATAAAGTAACGTAAAATTTCCATATTTATGGTACATAATTCAGCGCTAAAATAATCAATTCAGAATTGTATGTTTCTCGAAGCCAATTTGCAATAAAAAAACATTCCTAGACAATAGTTTTTGCCAACTTTCTGAGCAAAAACGTTTCACGATTAACGTATTTCTGAAGAACGATCTCTGTCGCCGAAATCTCGTACATTTAATTACGGCGCAAGAGATCACGATTAACTAATGAATCATTCTGGGTAAATTTTTGCTTATAAAGTTGGCAAATATAGTGATCAAGTATTGCCGTTTTGTAGTTTTTCTATAACGACTTTCAAAAAGCGTAGATCTCAGTTGAAGGATTTAGCGCTTATTTATCTACCACGGCCTCTTAGGAGGGAGAGATAGTCGCGTTCTTGAATTACTGTATTTTGTGTCATAACCTTTGTTTTGGGCAAATTTATGGAAGTTTAACCATTTTCAAAACTATAGAATACAATAAATATGTATGTACGTAATTTTATGCATCATAAATATTTGTTTGCCGTTATTGTCGATACACGTGTATTTGCAGTTAGGAAAGTGTTATAAATTTCTAGGCAAACAAAGATTTTTAAGTATAAAACGGTATCAATATGTATTATATTCAGCAGTTGAGTTAATGTTACATCAATTTCCCCGAAAGAAAAGTTATAACACTAAGTACAAAAATTTTAAATCGCGACTATTTCTTCTTCTTAACGTAAATAGCTTTGCGTACCTCAAGTTATGTCTGAGGTCTAGAGTGAGGCAATGAATGGTTCTGCCGTGCCAGGGAGTATTGTAATAGTGCAGGTGAAAGTGAATGACCTGTTGAGTGTAAATGTCGAGTTCGTAGCGGCAAGCGTAGGCAATACTTTCCGCATGTCTGCAATAGCTCGCCATATTCCTAGTCTTATGTTTTCTTTCTAAATCATATCCCATTCATTTGGGATAACTCCCTCCTTTCCACATACCAAGTTTTCAAATTTAACTGAATGACTTTTCGATATTGTAAGAAAAGAATTAACACATCAGAGAGCTCGGAAAACCTTACAACTAATTATTTGGGCGTGAAAGGTAAATTTTGTTCAACTCGTTGTGCCAATATTTCTTGTTTGGTGTCTTTTGAGTGCGATATTTATCACAGTATGGCTGGCACGTTGCGTAAAGTTAATGTAGAATGCTGAAACTTCATTCTATACACATCGAGCAAGTTTGCGCAGCGGTAACACGTTAGAAGCGCATTCAGAAGGACTCGGGTTCAATTCTCGGCTCAGGCTATCCTATTTCAGTTTTACATGGTCCTCCGGAATCGATCCAGGTGAACACTGGCCTGGTTATTTAAACTAAGTCTATGACCGATTCCCTCCAGTTTCTGTCCTTTGTAGGTACAATTGTTTGTAAACATCTCTAATGTTACGAGATGTCATAAATGTAGATTGACTTTTAGTTTCAATTAGGCTACGAATCCGTATTGTCTCGATTAATGTAGTTGCCGTGAAAGTTTCTCACAGCTTCGAAGACGGCATTTCCTCTTTCCGTAGCATTTTTGGAACTCTGGAACTGGAATATTTCTCCAGCTGATCATTTGTAGTATTCTGATGACTCTCCAGTGTCCCAAAATTGTGTCATTTGAGGTGGAATTTCAATCTTTGAAACAGAAAAAAGTAGCAACAAACTCAAGTCTGATGAATAAGAGAGCGTAGGTACCATAGGAATGCTTGTGTTCGCCAAGTACTGATTAGTGGAAACCTGATGAACGACGTCATGGCTTAATTTCCAAGTCTGTTTGCCGTAATTATTTCGTTAACCAACTGTTAGAACGTACAATATATCTGTTTCCGTTGACATTGTGATTAATTATTAAAGTTGAATTCCTTCCGTTTGCGAGTTTAATTTTCATATAAAAGCTTGGGATCCTGATAAAATAAGATTTCTCCGTACGCTCTGCTGATGTTTTGCATTAGTTTCAGTGGCATTGTGCCCAAGTCTGAATCAAAACTTGATATCGCAGCGGTGTGTTAGAATTTGCTATCAAAGATGTTTTGAACGCACTTAAACACACACACACACACACACACACACACACACACACCAACACTCTCACACACTCACTCCCTCTCTCACACACTTCCTCTCTCTCTCACACTCACTCCCTCACACACTCACTCCCTCTCTCTCACACTCATTCCCTCTTTCTCTCACACACAGTCTCTCTCTCTTTCCACAGTAAACATTTCCACGGGCCGCCAAGTGATTCTACGGAGTTAAGGGCGCGGTTCACCTCAGTTTTCAACGTATTTTTTTATTTTTAAATTGGTACCAGATATTTTGTTCTTATTTATACATAAATTGTGATTAAATATTCCTCTGAGGAAATTTTGGTATCTCTCATAGTTTTTGCGCAATGAGTCGTAAACGTCAAAATTTGGACTTTACGGTTTTAAGTACGCCACTAAAACCAACAGACATTCCGAACTGAAAAAATTCGCAGTATATAACAGTGTTGTAGGCTATGATTTGACGTATATAAAAACAAAAAAAAATTTTTTTTGTATTAAAAAATGTTATTTTTTAAATTTTTACTTCAAAATTTAGCATTTTTTATTTATTACAAAAGTATTTAATTTTTTGTTTTTTTATATGTCAAATTATAGCCTACAACATTGTTATACACTGTGAATTTTGTCGGTTTGGTACGTCAGTTAGTTTTAGTGGCGTACTTAAAACCGTGAAGTGCAAATTTTGACGTTTACGAATACGCAAAAACTATGAGAGATACAAAAGTTTCCTAAGAGGAAGATTTTATCACAATTTATGTCTAAAACAAGAAAAAAATGTCTGGTACAAAAATAAAAATAAATAAAGACGTTGAAAACTGTGGTGTACCGCGCCCTTAAAACTCGTGTACTGGTTGATGCACGAAATGTCCTGCTTCCCTCCAAAAAGGACGCTACCAAATTTGTCAGGTCGAACTACCTATATCACTGCTGTAATGACACACCTCGTACGAAATTCTAACATTTTACGAACTGCAGGATTCGCTGTTTTACCTGTACATTGTGAATAATAACGGATAATGATTACTTAAAATGACACGAGGAAACCACACGGAAATATCACCGATTTAGGTCTATCCTTATCGAAGCCACTACGAAATAATTGTGCAAGAACTCAATTTCTTGTCACATTTATGTTTTTTGGTTATCCACTAATGTCAGATATTGTACCGCCTGTTTAAAAGTTTAATACGTTTTCGTGTGTATTTTGTTGCTACATTCTGATGTGTTAGCGAGTTACTTGTGTTGTTGGCTGGTTATGCAGCGTATTTGGTCAAGCTGTGACTGTAAATATGAAATATGTAGTCGCGCTCCTGGTCACTTTTGTTACCACGAAAACTCGACGTAGATACAGGTCAATATTGTTTCTAAATAAAAAAAAAGTACCTTGGTTTAAAACGTGCACTAAGGATTGCCGTAACTTTGCAAAATTGTCTTAAACGTCCTTCAGTAGAAACGGACGATTCATCACAGTAATAAGATGGAATAATCGTATTGTAATTGTTGTACAATGCCATTTTAAAATATATAATTTATCGATGTAGGTGCCGTCGTATGCACTAACATATATTTATTCAAGTTTAACCTGCCAGGAATAGACCATAGATTTCTGTTGCAGCATTTGACTCGTCACGCACCTGCGAACGAACACTTATTCATTTTCGAAAAGTCGTAGAGGCCTTTCTACGCGATTTTGTGTCGTTTGCAGTTCGTATACGAATCTGGAGAGAAGTAATCTCCGAAGGGAAAGGTGAGACGAGTGGACATGTAGCGAGAAACGGGTGAGGCTGACTATGCGATATTTACAAGACACTGTTAATGAGTGTTCTCGTGCTCGTAAATAAATACAGCTACCGGTTTTCGAATTACCGTTTTATGACAGCATCTGTTGATGGAAACTCTTGACGCAGTGCCTGCACTGGAGACGGTTAATAGAGTATTGG
Source organism: Medauroidea extradentata (assembly GCA_003012365.1). NCBI lineage: Eukaryota > Metazoa > Arthropoda > Insecta > Phasmatodea > Phasmatidae > Medauroidea > Medauroidea extradentata. The sequence goes on along the minus strand of PNEQ01039386.1, from coordinate 31,597 downwards.
ATTTATAATTAAAACAAGGTCGTTTTTAAAATGGGTAAGGATAACGCAGCTGACAGGAGCACAGAGAGAGAGAGAGGAAGAGAGAGAGAGGGAGAGAGAGGGAGAGAGAGAGGGAGAGAGAGAGAGAGGGAGAGAGAGGGAGAGAGAGAGGGAGAGAGAGAGAGGGAGAGAGAGAGAGGGAGAGAGAGAGGGAGAGAGAGAGGGAGAGAGAGAGGGAGAGAGAGGGAGAGAGAGAGGGAGAGAGAGAAAGGGAGAGAGAGGGAGAGAGAGAGAGGGAGAGAGAGAGTGAAGCAAAGGGGCACAATCATGATTTTATTTTACGTTCACGACATTAAAAGGGCGTTCAATGGGCACTTATTAATTCACCTTACGTCTTTTGTTTTAATCTTAAAAATATTTTAACAGAAGAAATTATTTTGTACCGTTTAGTCCTTTTTAAGAACGCGGTATGTTAAAAAAAAATATTTTTTAAAAATTTAATTTGATTAGCAGTGTTTAATGGTCGAAAATGTAAGTAACTTTTAATAATTACATTATGTAATTTGTAGAATAACAATAATAACAAAGCGTGTTCAATGCGAACATTTCATCTTATTTTTACTGACAAGGAATTTTCTCGTACATTTGTCTCGTAAATTTATTGGTCACATGTAAGGTAATCTTCCCTTACGTGCAAGTGTAATTTGCTTCTCTTACGTGTTAGGGAATTTTACATGAATTTTTTCAACGTACATTTTAAGAAACGTCAGAAGCATACAAACTGGTTGCAAAGGAAAATGTAGCAAGAGTTTTAAACGTTTTCTTTTACCGTGAATAGTGTATATAGAGTCTAAACAGCTGCATATTCTGACACACTGACATGCCTGCGGTCGCAGCTTGCATGCTGTCGTCACGTGTTGCGTGTAGTATCTGCTCCTGATAACTTACGCTGCCATAGCAACTAAACCCAATTACCGATAAAACATTGAGCAAATTAACCAGTTTGTTTCGGGGGGAGGGACGTTATCTTCTTAACACTTTGCGTGGTCTTTGGGAGAAAAGTCGTCCCAGTGGAAGCGTTGTACCTGCCTATATTAATATGAGAAGTGTGGAAATATCGAATTTGTGTAATGTAGTAAAAAAACCTTATTTACATAGCAGGGACGGTATTTTTCCAGCTGTTCAAATTCTCTTATCACGAAACTTCATACTGTAGCATATTGTTCGGAAACGACGGTCAGCAAGTGTTAATGATCGGGGCAGATCATCCAGACATGTTTACTATCTAATGGACCTATTTCTTAATTGGGATAAGTAGACATGTCGTTTGCACTGTTTTAAAATGGTGTGCCCATATTACGGAAACCGTAATTTTAGTTCTAATGGTGGTAATGTATGTAACGTTATATTGTGGTTTTATTGAACGCCAATTCATTATTGTTTTTACCTACTCGTAAAATAACATGAAACTTTTGTTTTGTAGGTGACGTTAGAATACAAGTTTTAATTCGATTACTTGTTCTTTTTACTGCTCAATGATTTAACTTAATTACTGTATACATTTTTTCAAACATTTGCGTATTTGTTAAAATTTACCAATTAAAGCAACAGAGAGCGCTATATTATAACCTGACTTAATATTTTCCACTACAATGTTTTGTAAAAAAATGTGTCAGTTCCTTGCTTATTGTCAGACGAAATAGGAACTAATTATGTTATAGGTAGTTCAGGAAAAAGTGAGCACTTTTGAAGCCCTAGTTACTGTTTCTTTTTTTTTTTTTTTTTCTTAAGGCCATGGTCTCTTGTTTCTACTATTTTAACGAGTATTATTATTTTTAATACTAAACGAGATCAGATATAAAAATCTTTTTGGCAGTTTTGTTTAAAATAGTTTTTGCCACGATGGCTAGATTTTTTAAAACAATAAATTATACGGTTACGACTAAAAAGTCAGCTAACGAGAATTTCGTTAATGGCATAATTAGCTTCCTTTAAAATATCAGCAAACACGGAGAAGACGATTTTAAACAAAACTGCCAGACATTTTTTTTTGTATCTGCTCTCGGTTAGACGTAAAAATCAATATGGCAAAAAAGTAGGAATGTTTATAGTTTCCTACCACTTTTCTCATATAAACAAAGCAACTGAAGTGACAGAGTGTATAGATTCCACCGTACTCAAAAGTTAACGTCTAATGTCTAATTTTAAATAATTATTTTAGACAAGATAGCCATCTAAACGGCTCTCTTTATCGCGAACTACCTATACCTTAAATTACATCCTTTGACTTGCGACGTTTAATGTGCCGTCAATGTTTTAAACTTGCAAAGCAGTACTTTCTTTTTGTCACTATGGAAACTGCAAAAAAATTCTTCTGTCCACTCGCAACATAGATGAAAGTAAGATTAAACGTGTGTCGTGTGCACTTAAGGTACATGCAATTTAAACATTTTTTAAAATTGTAACATTGCTAGGTCTTCAGGAGACACGTGATCGCCAAAGCATCATGTTCTTGTGGATGACTGAAGTGATTTTGGTCAGCGCTTGACGGCGAGGTATCTAGCAGCGACCTACTACGTTTTCCACATACGAAAAACAGTATTTTGTATTAACTGAGGGCATGATTAGGTCCTTGGGCGATAACTCGATAACGAGCAGCTCGGAGCTGATACTAATTAGAATGACAGCGTTTTTTTTATGTTCTGAACCTTGTAGTGTAAAAAGTAGCCCACTTGTGCAAGTCATATGAACCCTACCTTTTATCTTACTAATGATGTGTAGAACGATTGTCTACTTACGATAGGTCGTGACAAATTTTCTAAATAATTTTTATTAATAGTTTTATAATATAGTATTATTTGGCTTATAAAAACTTACGCGCATTATCGTTCTTGCGGACTGTATTCGTTCTGTTGCCAAGCAACGCGAGTCGATATTAAAATTGTTTTGTTTCTTTATAGGCTAGCAGGGAATGATATACAGCATAGTAAGTACATAACATGCTTAGGGGAATTTCCTCACATTTTGCGGTAACGCTATTTTGTACTGCTCTGTGGCGTCGTCACGTAGTAACAAATAATATTCCGTTGTTGACCTACCCCAGATCATAGGAAAATTCACGAGGTTAGCCCGGGCCGAGCAACATTTCCAGTTGTTGTCTTTTAATAAAAAAAACGATCCAAATGAAGTTAACTTGCGTCCAGAAAGTGACCAGAGCTAGGTCGATCTAGCTGTCATACAACACGTGACTATCTCCGCTTGATAGCAGAGTAAGCTGCTGGTATCAGAAAAAAACACGCAATATGGCGCGAAAAAAATGTAAACACTAGACATAACCTAAAGCACTGTGAAGTGAAACTCAAAGTACGTTGCTCATAGCATCAATGGGAGAAGCACGGAACGAATATTGTCAACTTGTGAAGCGTCAAAGTGAGGCGCTGGAGCTTGAAAATTCCCCCCCCCCCACCTTTTTTTTTGTTATGAGAAATACAAAATATCCCAATAATGTTGACACATTAAAGTGTTTTTTTTTTTTTTTTTTTTTTTTTAATTTTGATTTCAGAATGCCTCAGTTATACTTTTCAAACAACTTAAAGAAACCCCCCTAGATAATAAATTAACACAATTTCAAGGTGCTTCGTTTATTCGTATTGCTTACACAGTAATTTACCTTCCACAGTAAAATTTTTTTGAGGTTGTGACAGAAGTAATATCTTTTTTAGTTAAGTCGAATTTTTGATATTTGGAGTTCAATACGGTTATAAAAAATTAGGATTTCAGCAAAATGTTGTAATATAATAGCTGCAGTTCAAAATACACGTTCTTCTGTTAAACAAATAATTTACTTATAGTAACCTAGTTGCACCCTTTGTGAACACATTTCTGTATTAAAACCCTATAGTCATTTTTTTGAGATAACCGACTAAAAGCAAAACGCGTTTTAATATTTTCTGTCCTTTTTTTTTCTCTTCTACACTCACCCCTTGGTTTCCAGCACTCAGGGTGCCTTCTTAGTCGAGAACACGCCCAGCAGTTCAGTAAAAACACTTACTGTAAGAAGTACCTCCAGTGAGGTGGCTTCTTTCCAGAGCATATCGATCGGATGAAGAAATTATTTCATGTTGAAGTTAGAAAATTACGATAGAGAGACGTTTGAATGAAACGGAATGGCGACGGAATCCTCCGAACTGAATTACCAACATTTTAATTCAGTATTCCTTAGTAAGTGGTTGGTACGTGAGCTGCCAGTTGTGCGGTAATTCGAGGGAAGATGCCATACAGGTTTTTTACTATTCTGTCTTATATTTTTAAGAAACTTATAGCTCATTACTGAGTTACACACATGTACAACGAAAATAGTAGGTATCTAGCGTAATATTTCTTTGCACATTCGTGTAAAAACATTTTGATTTTAAAATTCCTTAAGTATGGCATCCTCTCCCAAGTTACTTTATAGCTTTACAAGACGTTAGGATGTGATGTTGCATCGAATTGCCCAGTGGGAAGTTTGATGTATACTGAGCGAATGTTAGTGCGCAGTAAAGAATCTGTGAACGAGGTGAGGAGAGATTGGCTGAACTTTTGAGGAGTGAAAATAATGTAAATTGTAGGATTGTACATATATGATGGAGAGTATTTCTTGCACAGACTTTCAGTTGTCTGTGTATATCAAGATATAAATATTAGTGGCCTGAAGTAATTATGCACGAAGGGAATTGGTCATATTATTCTATTTCTGTTGACATTTTTAAAAATTAAACTTTCATTATTTTTGTTTGTGACTAGGTGAGAAAATGTACGCCATTTAGTTTCATAGTTGTTTTGTAACAGCTACTGTACTTGCAAAACATGACGTTTAAAAAGTTACTTTCGACAATGTTACAATTAAAAGAATATGTGCAGTTTCGAAAGTCGCCAGTTTTGTTCCCCACTGCGGAAGTTATCGTGACGCAATGAGTCATATACAAGTTCGCCTCTCACCATCGTTTACACTGGCCATGGAGTGCGCTTGTTTATGCGGGGGTGTTTAAATGTCATAGCTTTGAATATATATATTCAAAGGTCATAGGTACCGAAGAAATGTTTCAAGTAACCAATAAATTGATCCTAAATGGTTTTCTACCCCGCATTTTACAATTGCAGTTAATTATAAAACACCTTTTGAATGTGTGTGTGTGTATCTCTCCCACCAATAAATGTGCAGTTAGTTAAAAATGACGTCGACAATATATTTTCATACAGGATACTGCAATATTTTCTGCATGTGAAGAGTATTAGGCCTACTATACAGACACGATATTGTAAAATAGTTTCTCAAGTATACAGTTGTATTTATTTAAATTTAGTATTCTTCTGTTGTAATGAAACTGTGATATATTCCGAGATTATCTCTGTTGCGCATAAAACGTATCTAGTTGACAGTAAGCTTACCGGAATTAAATTTTTATGTTTTGTGTTGTATTAGCATTTCAATAATTTGTTTCGTTATTCCGTGTGAAATGTGCACGTTGCAATCTATGCATATACGCCTCTTCTACGACAGTCAGCACAAAGTAATTGTGTCTTTTTTAAATATTGCCATAAATGAGACAAATTTTCGTCATTTTCGGATTTTTTAAGTACAAAGGAATTACATTGTGTGTTTTTAAATCTTTTAGCATATAGCCCATATTATCTCATTCCAGTGTAAATTATTTCATTCGAGTAAGTCACTTGGTTTTTGTTAAACCTATGTTCCTGTAACTTTGCAAATTCTGACTTTGACGTGCCGCTGTGGGAAAACTATGTGAGTTAAACAATTTGTACAAGTGGAAAATGTAGTCACTAGTAACGTCTATAAAACTAACACTATTCCAAGCAAATATAAAATAGTGAATTTTTGCCACTTGTGTAGGGGATTACAATGTGAATGATTTAAAGAAAGTTGTAAACGTGATGTAAATTACACCAAACCCATGTAGAAATTATGTATGTAATAGCTTATTATGTGTTTTACCCTTGCCTGCAAGTTCAACTGATGAGAAAGCATTTTGCGGTATTGTGATAGCGTCCACGCAGTGTACTTTTTTTAAAATATATGTTTGTTTTAAGAGGGCGTGATACATAATTGCACGCTAAAAGCACTAATCTATAACTGTAGGTTTCTTGAAGACAATTTGAGAAAATTAAACAATGGCATTCCTAGACAATAATTTTAGCCAACGTTTTAAAAAAAATTGTTTCCAGTGTTACGAACTTCTGATGCACAATCTCTGACGCCGGAACCTCGTGCATTTAACCGCGGCGCAAGAGATCACGCGTAACGAATTAGTAATTCTGGATAAACATTTGCTCATAAAGTTGGCAAATACCATTATCTAGGATTGTCGTAGAGTATTTTATCCATATTGGCTTCGAAAAAAGCGTAGAAATCGTTTGATGTTTTAAGCATTTATTTAACTACAACACACTCTTAATAGTAATCTAAATGTTGTTTTGTTGTTGTCAGAAACGTTCTTGATATTTTCGTGTTTGTATATTTGTTAAACTTGCATGTTGCCTGTTTGAATTGAAGTGCAAGAAAAAAATTGTATTTATTCCTTTTTAGTTACATTGTGTAAGAAACTGATTTACAGCTTCTTTCAGTTTAGATCAAGAGGTTTGTTGCAAATACGTTTGACTCGCCTTCTGTTCGTCCTTTATCTTTTACACTTCAATTTTAGTGCAAATAAACTGAAAACAATATGAAACGTGTCAAACTGAAGTAATTAGTACATTATTCCGCAGCGACGTCAAATATTTACGTTGGAAGCAAACATTTCCATTTTCCATAAGCATCAGCCTACTGATGTTCGACCTAACGTAGGAACCGAAAATAACTTGATACACACGATAAAAAAATAATTCCTTTTGTTTAAAACTTAATGACTTCGTTTTTTTTTGTTATGAAATGTTTTACATAGCAGTTTAAACAGAGAATTAATTTTAGCCTTTTGAACTTATTTTAAGCGAATACGTTTATGTTATTTTCTCTCATTTGCATGGCCACGACGTTTTAGTGATCAGACCACGTGCCCCTCTCCACGGCGATCCGGGTTTGACTCCCAGTGGCCTCACTCTCGATGTTCATTGTGTGGGTAATTTGCGGATGTTACCGATGGCGGGCAGGTTTTATCGGGAAACTTCCGTTTCTCCATTCTTGCATTCCGCCGTTGATGCGTACTCACCCCTCCATCGTCACTAGCAAAGTATATTGAAGTTTATTGGTTTATTGCACGTATCAGAATCTTTTATTTACATTTTTGTACAACGATACTGAATAAGTCATGTTAACAAAATACAATTGATTTGAATACCTTATACGAGAACTAAAATACATATAGGGCTACTGTAATTCGATAAGAATATGTTCTTCTTATCTAAATAGGACTGTGTCATTTATTGCCCCGCATCTGCATTCTTCGCCCCCATCACATGAAAAGAAGTAAAATAACTTGACAAATATATTATGTCATTGTATTTCGTGCTTACATTAATATTCTTCGAAGGAATATAAAGTACGGGATATTAAGAATTCTCCTTATGAGTATGTGAAAAATTCATGTCCTGTAAATGTTGTGGAAGTTATATATATATATATATATATATATATATATATATATATATATATATATATATATATATATATATATATATATACGCGTGTGTGTTGTGTGTGTGTGTTTAGCGTTCTTCAGCGTTGAACATTTCAAGCCCCTGCTCTCTCATTTGCTTCTACATAGTTGTGCCTACTAGGTTGCTGACTGACATCGTGCTAATACTTTATGAGGGCAGGCCTAGTTTCACTGTGATAGTGTCAAGTACATTAACCCTTTGTGTTAACCTAATGGTTACTGGTGCCACTTTTATATTGTGCAACACTGTTGAGTAACAAGCTGCCACTCTCCATTGTGGCGGTAGGTAGAAAGAGGTAACAGGTATATGTGTGCTTCTTGTGGTAACAAAAGAAGAACTTGACTGGAAACTAATGGTAAGCGCTTAGAAGTAGTTCGGCAGTTAAACAAGTATAATTTTATATTTGTGCCGAACGTTACAAAAAAAAAAAATAAATAAAATAAAATAAAAAAAAACTGGAGGTGTTTTCTTTGATGCAATTTTCGTCTAACAGCGAGATATTTCCACTACACTGTAAGAAATTGTTCGGACATGTACCACGCGTGCATATAATAGTGCTGAAAAGTTGCGTATTGGGAAGAATTTTCCCATGCATTTATGGTACTTATCCTATTAAAGTAAACGAAAATGTAGTACGTATTGGAAAAATGCCAACTTTGTATTAGAATGATAACATATTGTATGGTAAAATCCCCATACTTCGTATAGGTTAATTACTTCCATTTCGTGTATAGGATATTTACCAAACTATTTTTACTGTGTACTTTAGAATAATGCCAGGTCTGATTAAAAATTTTACTATGTCTTGGGACATAATTCAAACTATCTCGCCTACGGAAATAAGTAATGACACAGCTTGTACTTGTAAACTCTGTCGATCGTTTTTTTGAATTAAAAATAAATGGTGAAAATTATGTAAATATTCCGACTTTCATTTTTTTTCCGAACAAAAAATATTTGCTCGAGTGTTATCAAAATTTTTATTTAGTTACGTCGTGGCTATAGGGTTGGTGATTAATTGCGGAATAAGTGAACTGTTCTGATGCCTTTAAGGGCGTTCAAATGGGGAAAAGTCATACTTTTTTTATGTATGTATAAAATTGTGTTAGTTTTGGAGACGTGAATTGGGAGTAGGCCCCTGCATTTTACTCTTGCAAAAAATTACTCGGCCAGGTTTCTCACAATAGCATTTAAAGTCAAAATTACCATGCTTTTAATTCATGCACCATCCTCCCCGAAAACCAATGAACATAATGAAATCAAATAATTCACAGTTCAACATAGGCTACATGTCACGGGCTATGGTTCCAAGCATGTAATAACCCACTACAAAGTAGTCTTCTATTAAAAAAAATTCTAAAAGTAGCAAGAAATACAGAATTTCAGAATTAAAAAAAAGCAAAGGTTAGAGGAAATGGTTTATCGCGGGAAAAAATGACTTTGGGTTTCAGCGTACGTCCAGCTTATCAAACGCTCACTGGCTTTGCCTTGTACGTTCAGCTGCTACCCAGTTTGACTGAGCCAATAGGAATCCCACTATTGATGTCTGTTACTGGTCAGCAGGCAGCTACGGAGTGCCAGACGTGTATCGCCTAATCATACGTGCTGAGAGAAACTACAGCGTTTTCAAATGTGTGTTGGCACAAAACATTTTCGCGATCGACCATCATCTGTAACAATAGTTTTTTATTTCCGACGCCTTTGTTTAGTTTTTTTGTTGGTCCATATTTGACTGGGCATTCTAGTGAGTTGCAGCTAAACGTCTGTGACTAGTTTGTATACAGCAACCGTCGCCCAATAATCCACGGCGCAGGACGCTACACTGATGGAGAATACTCTTGACTAAAAATATTTTCGCCATTTTACACTGTCTCTACTTATGGGTAGGGCCCGGTAGTTTTCGTGAAAAGATTTTTGCCCCACTTTGTTTCAGTTTCTTACGTGCACACCTGCAGCTCAACTTCATGGCTATTGACAGAAGTGTTTTTGTGCAGAGTCGTTATTTATTTGACTGTGCCAATCAGTACATGGATAACTGTCTCACATCACGTCTGTGATTTGCGGGTTTAACTTCCACACGCTGGGTGTTACGGCATCCAATCACTGACCACAAAGCAGAGATGCAGGTGCGCACGTAAGGCACTGAAACAAAGTGCTGCAAAATCTTTTAGCGAAAACTACCATGCCCTAGCTATGGGGTATAATGGTCTTAATGTACGAAAACGTAATCGTTGAATGTCTAGAAATTGAACAGTGTTCGGTATAAATATATAAAATATTAATTTTTTATCGATCAGACTTAAGGTGGGATATCAGTCGCTGTATTGGATTATATTATTTTTATTAATTTTTTATTTTAATTCTGAGAAGAAAAGTATTAAATTTGCGGCTATAGCGTAAATTCTATGTGTAACCATCGTAGTTGAACTGTTAACGCATATTTGACCGCTATAAATCAAGAAAATTTATATTAGAAATTATAATTGATTGACTAATCACTGCCTGAATATAAGTTTAAAGTTCTAATGCTATGCCTGTACTGAATCGCAAAATAAATATAATTAACGTTATAATCGCAAATTTCACGCCTTTCTACTAAGATTTTTTTTTTTAAACAGCGAAAAATAAAATAATACTGTAAGGTGACGGATACCCCACTTCAACAGCTAGAACTAGATCGCTCGTTAGAAAGGTATACGACGTTAAGAGGGCGTGGTAGATAAATAAGCGCTGAATTCTTCAATTGAGATCTGCACTTTTTGATAGTCAATACAGAAAAACTAGAAAACAGCAATCCTTGATAATGATATTTGCCAACTGTATGAGCAAAATTTACCCAGAATGATTCATTTTTAAGTGTCATACCTTGCACCGCAATTAAATGTACGATATTTTGGCGTCAGAGATTATTCTTCCGAAATAAGTTACTCGAGAAAAATGTTTGTTCAGAAAGTTGGCGAAAACTATTGTCTATAGGATTGCTGTTTTTTTAATTTTTGCAATTTGGCTTCGAGAAACCTACAATTTTGACCTGATGCTTTTAGCACTGAATTATATACCACGCACTCTTAAGCGACGAAATGAAACAACAGAACGTAAAGGACACGCAAAGTGGATGGTGGACCGTCTTGGGGCACTGTAAGGACGATAGGTGAACCGCAAAAACATCATGGTCACATACGTATTTACGCCCTATCTAATTTCGCTGGTTTTGCAGATCACACGTCCCCGTGTATCAGAAAACTATGTGCAACGGCCACTCTCCACAGTTTAATTTTCGTACGATTTTACTAAAACAGTCTATATGCACAGAAAAAAAATTTAACTGAAAACAAGTCTCACTATAGTATTTTTTTTTTTTTTAATTTCTGCAAAGCCGTTACCTGATGGCTAGAGCCACAGATTTTTGGTGAGGGTAATTTTGCACAAAATTATTCCAATGCGTTAAATTCACGCCTACAACTCTGATTCGTAGTTATTGGCAGTATGTATCTGTCCAGAGCACGGTCGTAGAAGTACGATTCGGGACACTAGCATATCTACCAATGTATTTTGCTAGACGCCCTTGTTGTTTGACTGTAGTTCGTCAAGTTACCGAGAATGTTGTACTCTTTGGCGCTGTAATCCGGGCGGTCGGTCTCAAACTCCGCCCACTTTTTTTCCGTTGTTAACATTAAAAAGCAAATAAAGATTTCTGGAGCCATGATTTAAAATTGTGAGCGAAGGAAGTATTTCATAAATTGATAAAAAATACGTTTAATAAATTGTTTATCTTAGTGGGAGGGAAGTGGGCGGATGTTGAGCTCGACCGCCCTGACTACAGCGCCAAAAATGTATAACATTAGCGGTAACTTGGTGAACTGCAGCCAAACAACAAGGGGGTCAAGTTTCCAGGCGAGTGTCCAGACCTGTTCTTCTAAGGCCGTGGTCCAGAGGCACCATTCATTTGGCTGTGCCAATGCGAATAAGGTTACTGATACACCACACGTATGTGATGTGAGAGTGGAAGCTCGAGATAACATCCCAGATACTGACAAAGCAGATCTGCAGATGGGTACTTAAGGCATGGAAACAAGTTGGTGCTACATTCTTTTCACTAAAATCAGAGGCTCTGCCGTTGGCCACTGCAGATATCGTCCTCCCTCAAACATTTTAAAACTTATTTGATTTGTTACGTTGTTAGGTTTTTTTTTTTTTTTCGTAGGCCGAAAGCAGTGCAACTAAATAGCCCTATAATTCTGTTCAAGACTGTTCACGTGATCATTGTTTGATCTAAGGAAACCTATTCGAACCCGATTTCGAGCGAAACTAGAATAAAATCTTTCCTGCGGTGTTATGGTGGAATCACAATGGCGCTACAGAAGCGACGCAAATTCCTGCGACGGGAATAGCAGAAGATATCAGCCAATCGGCACCGAGGTTTCTATGACGTCAGCACGTCCACCTCGACGTTGATTTGCCGATCTCTTTTGTTATTCGCATCGTGGGCATTCGCGTCGCGTCCGTCGTGCCATTGTTATTCCACCATTAGCTGTCGACATTAAGCTGAGGGAGCGGAGTGTAGGAATAAGCTGCAATCATAACGGATATGCAAATATCTGCAGTGGCGTCGTGCCAAAGTTGGCGGCATGTTTCCCGAAGTTCCAAGTGCCCACGGCGCCTCGGCGGCTGTTACGCTGGCGTCTGTTACGTCAGGTCTCCAAGGTGAGCAGCACATCAGGCTTCCCAACCTGCCAGGATGTAGTTGCCCTCCTTCGCTGCTGCCAACCTACGTACTCGCTCAAGTAAGATTGTTTTGACTGGCACCAGGAGCCGGCGCTGATATATCTGTATTTATACCAGTTCGTATCGCTGGAGATCTCGTCAGTCTGTCGTTCAGTTAATTAATTTTTAGGCGGTTACTGAAATCTATAAATTTATTCATAGGTGTCTTCATAGACGGAAAGCACCTGCACCCTTAAATTATTAGGGCGTCCGTTTTACGTGCTTTGTGCGTATAAGTAGAGTCTTACAGGAACTTGTTTTTTAAATTTACGCCCAGACAGTTTGTTTACATATGTAGAACATTAAAAGGATAAAAATGAAAATAATAACAGGTTTGGGCCTGGGAGATAATTGACAGTAAACTTAATGTCTTTCCACTTCCTGTGGGTTTTCTCATGTACGATACACGAATATGTTAAATTTTTCTCATCAACAATCTTCCAGAATTGGAATATTTGTGCTTAGCACATGTATTTATAAAATTAATTGTAGTGTGTTGTGATTTTCAAGCGGCACTACTAATGCTTTTATGATCGGTGTGTAATTTTTTTTCATGCTCAGTGTTTTAATACTTTTTGAATGTCGAAGAAGGTGATTTATGACCGGGACTGTACACAACAGCGATATGTTTTCTTTTACATGTCTTCATCTGATATGTGTAATTAGACTACAGGTCTTGTTTACGGTAGGTTCATGTTGCTATCATCACCCACGTGGTCGTCGTAACTAACAACACTTGAATCCATAAATAAATATGTTACGTTTCATGTTAACAAGTGGCCTACCTTGTGTATTGAAGTTTACTGTGTAGTGACTGTAGTTAAGGCATATATCTATGACACCTATCTGATCCGCAGAGTAAACGTATGCAGCATGGATATCATTTAGGATGTGTGTTAGTGACGCCTTGTATAACCCATGCAACGGAACTATTGTTCGTTAGAGGTTATCGAAAAACAGCACGTTTGGGGTTAAGTCTGCGCGGTTAAGTGCTATTTTTTGTGTCTACAAACACTGTCGAACAATTTGTGGCTGTACAAATAGTTGCTTGTTCTGCTGAATGATCCAGTAAACGCCAGAGAAGAAAGTCAGCACGCATTGCCTGCGAATTTCTAAGGTAGAAAGATAGGTAAATCAGTTAACATTTCGTTCAGAGGTCTGAGTGAACCGTAACAATACACAATGTTCATCTTGGCACTGTGTTTGTCCGAAGAGGTTTGATGGAACAGAAAATGCGATCGTCTGAGAAGTTAACCATTGTCCGATTCTGGCACTGAAGTGCAAAATGAAGCCATTTCCTTCTACGATTCGTATGTATAGGTGCATGTGCAGCTACAAGCTGCATGTGTACTATCGCCTCCCGTCATGGCGATCGGGGTTCGATTTCCGGCGGAGTCCATCCGGATCATCGCATTTGGGATTCGTGCCGGACGGTGTCGTTGGTCGGCGGGTTTTCTCGTGGTTCTCCCATTTCCCCCCGTCCCTTGATCGGTATTTCGGTTCTGCTCACCATAATCAGCCCATATTGTTCCACAACAACGCTGAAAACCCCGCTGTTAAGGCGACCGCTTGGATAGACGTATTTTGCGTGTTAGAGTCCGAAACGTCCGGAGAACTAAAGGCGTCGCAGTATGGGTATCATGCCTTAGCCTAGCCTTTAAGCGCAAGTCACTGAACTGCCGTGCATTCTTCTTGCTGAAAACTCGCTTCCATGACATTCAGTGATGACCTCATCATTTTATGGCGAAATGTTTCAGATAAAGTTGTGTTGTACCCGACAATACCTTTCAAAATATTCTGAACTGAGATTATTGTGTCAAAAAAAATAGTTTAGTCCTCATATTAGTGTCACGAATGTATTTTAATGAAGTGTCACAATGAACTGAATTAACGTAATTCCTAAGCATTGGTGCACAGCTGGATTGAAAAAAGTGACCCATTGTGTTATGTCATCGGTCACGCCGTCAGAGTTGACCTGTCCTTAAATTGTTTAGTTTGAATGTAGTTTTCATAGATAAACCGCTCTGTGTTATTCTCTCTTTTTGAATTCGCGTTGACTTGAGTGTGTATATCGAACGAAGATAAAATGTTAATTTATCGAACAACAGAAACTGTAAGGTAGAATTTCGAAATAGCGGTGCGTTCGTGAAGGGCAGAGATGATACGTGGTGAACACAGAGAAACAGAAAAACGCAGGCGCAGGGTAAGCGGGAATACCTTGAGATGACCAATGGCCTTCAGCAACGTCAACTAGCTTTCCACACTCGGAAACTGGGAGCGGCCTCACCGGGAAGCGAATCTGGATTGCCGTGGCAGACGACGAGTGGTCTGACCACCACATGAATATATAGATGGTTCGGGATAACGTGAGAACTTAAAAAAATACCTGCTAAATTTCTGTTTTCATCCAATTCGTATCTTTCCGCACGCAACGGCTAACGATGGAACATGTCTAACCTCTCTGGACACGTCACTTGATGTTTGCGTGTGTAAGATAAACTGTGCAGTCGGTAGGAACATTTATAGTTTGGTTAAAATAAGTTCATTAATTAGATGAAATACAAGTATGACAATTTCAGTGGACTTTATTGAAGTATTATTGTATTTAAATAGGAAAATACATGGAACTATATTCTGTTAATCGCTGCCAACCATACGAGCAGTGACAGTACTAATGTTAATGTTAAAGTACGTGCAATAATGTCTGGTAATATTTTTCAACGGTTAAATTTTTACTGCTCAATTTATTCCGAACGACCAATACTTCTCTTAATGCCCTGCCTCTGCTGCCTACCACGTTCTTCAAATGCGTTGTAATGTGAGGGAAAATACGTTTGTTTACGTAAATATTCCAGATACGTTCATTGTGTTTATGTTTGGAAAGAAAACAAACTTCGGACAAGTTCGGACCTCACCATGCTCACTAAAAACACGGTTTCTAAGCCCTGCAACATAGTTAAAATCTGCTGCACTTCTAATTGTAATGATCGGATGTATGCGAAACTCAGATATAAACGTGCACTGACGCTTGAGGTATGGGGCCGCGATGGCCGAATGGTCAGACCATACGCCTTAGGCGATTCGGGTTCGATTCTCGTTGGGGTCTATCCCCGGATTTTCGCATGTGAGAATCGTGGCGGTAGGCGGATTTTCTCGGGGCTCTCCCGTTTCCCCCGCCCTTTCATTCCGGCGCTGCTCCATACTCACCTCATGTCACCCCTCACCCGCGCTAAATACCTCTTTTAATCTCTATCACGATCCAATCTGCGCGAGATATTCACCCATGAGATTAAGTAGGAAAATGACATCTCGCACAAGTGATGCTTCTATCTTGCGTTACTTCTTGTTTGAGTTATCCAGAATCATGTTATTGTAATATTCAACGCTTGTGTTTCGTTTACTTCGGACTCGTCAGTGGCAGAAGGAAAAATACAAAAAGATTTAAGAAATTCTGCATTTATAAGGTGCCTGTTAAAAAAAAATCATTTTACGTTAAAACGATACTAACAATCATGTATCATCAGGATTTTATCATTGGGTATGCCGTTGCACACAGTATGTTAGTGAGCCACAGCTGGTGGAGCTCGCAGTAAAAGTAGGAGTACCGTTATACTAATGAGACACGGTAGCGATGTTAACTAGCCCTCGCCAAGTGCACATTCTTACAAATTAAATCTTGGCGTGGAAACGAGACCGTTCGGTTACAAAAAAAAAAAAAATCAGCACGGCTCGAGATCAGGAAGCTGAAGGACACCGCGCGGAGCCGGCAAACCTTGTAAACGAGATTACGCGACGAGAGTAAGTCGTTCCTTTATTGGCCGGGCAGTGAACATTTCATCCTCGTGGTCGAGGTTAGCATTGAACTTTTAACTTGCAGGCAGAGCCGTGCATATGTTGCGGGCTTCCGCAGCGCGAGGGCGTTACCATCCACTGTCGATGCTTCCTCGTCGCCGCAGAGAATCCTTTCAGAATAGGTAAGTGCCATTTCAGTAGTTTTGTGGTAATGGTTAGAGATGATGGTTTATCGCGGGAAAACTTGACTGTTTGCTGGATTTTAACACACGTTCAGCTTACCAGAACATTACTGGTTTTCACTCGTACGTGGAGCTGTTGCCGTATTTGACTGAGCCAATAAGAATCCTGATATTGTAATATGTGATGCCTGTTATTGGTCGGCAGCTACGTCGTGTCAGAAATATATTACCGAACCATATATATGTGACTTGCTGGCGGCTGTTACGAAACGCGTTTGACTACTGCAAGCCAATAGTAAATAAGGAAATAATGCGAAGAGCTATCGCTTGCTACCTGCTTGTACGGATATAAGCCAATAGATAATCGATTGTGGCCAGTGGGTGTATAGGACTGACAAGTCTAGGCTGCTGTCAGATGAATCCGCGAAATTGACGTACCTCTAACCATCATCTCTAGTAATGGTTAGAGATGATGGTTTATCGCGGGAAAACTTGACTATTTGCTAGGCTTCAACGTACGTTCAGCTTATCAAAAGATAACTGGCTTTTCCTTGTACGCGAAGCTACTGTCCTATTTGACTAAGCCAATAAGAATACCGCTATTTTAATATTTGATGCACGTTATTGGTCTATAGACAGCTACGATGTGTCAGTGTTTTCAAGGGTATGTTGGCACAAAACATTTCCGCGATATACCAGCATCTCTAGTAATGGTATATCGCGAAAATATTTTGTGCCAACATACCCTTGAAAACACTGTAGTTAATTATAACACATATGATTAGGTGACACAACGTAGCTGTCTGCAAACCAATAATAGGTAGAGCCCACGATTTTTCGCGAAAAGAATTCTGCAACAGTTTGTTTCAGTGCCTTATGTGCACATATGAAGCTTTGCTTTATGGTTACTGGCAGAAAGTATTGTTAGACGTGGCTCATTTGACTGTGCCAACAGGAACAAGGTTACTGCGACACCACACGTCTGTGATATGTGAGTAGAACCCTAGACGCTGAGAGTTAAAAACCGGCCAATCACTGACCATGAAGCAAGGGCTGCATATGTGCACATAAGGCATTGAAACAAATTGTAGCAGAATTATTTTCATCAAAAAACGTGGGCTCTAATAATAGGCATCAAATATAACAACAACAGCAGTATTCTTGTTGGCTCAGCCAAGTAGGACAACAGCTCCACATAAAAGAAAAAGTTAGTCATCTTCTGAAACTGAACGTGCGTAAAAACCCAGCCAGCAGTCAAGTTTACCCGCGATATATTATCCTTAGAGAAGGTGATTTATCGCGAGAATGTTTTCTGCCAGCGTATTCTGCAAATCAGTGTAGCGTCCTGTGTCATATATTATTGGTTGACGGTTATGTGCCACGGTCTAGCTGTTTACACACGAATCACAGACGTCCAGTAGTAGCGCACCAAAGCTATAATTGGTCTAGTCAAATAGGGACTCGCCAATAACGAAACAAAAGCGTCAGAAATGAATACATTATATTGAAGCCTAGCAAAACAGTCAACTTTTACCGCGGTGAATCACCTTCTCTGATCATTCTGGTTAACCATCATCTCTAGTAATGGTGTAGGCCCCAACTGAATTACATTCCTGGTTTAACCGGTAATTATTTACAACCTGTATGTTAACTACAGAAGAAGCCGAAAATAAGTAAATTGTAAAAAAGTGACATACCCTTAAGCGAAAGAAAGTTACCTGATAAATGTTTGAAAAATTATATACATCGTGATCAAGAGTTTTCTTTGGTGTGTGTGTTAATTTTACTGTGCAGTGCGGTGAAGTGCGGCGAGAGGGTTTTACGGAGAGATCTTAAGGGTGTTCACGTGGCAAAAATTGGGTGAAGTGAGGTGAGGGATAACACAACGTCCATGCCCGAGCCAGGATCTTGCAGTACAGTGCTGTAATTTTGCAATTTATGTAACTGATAATACATTTCCAAAACAAGTTAGTGTATAATTCACTTTGGTTTTCACAGTGTACGGAAAATATGGTGCCAGTATAAAGTAACATACAACATCAAAACAAATACAGTAGTCACACTGATCCAGACTAATAGGAACCGAGGTTACGGATTTCCATATTTTCCTATTAATCGAAACTTTCCCAACTATGCAGTAGTGGGTAAACAATTTAAATTTAGCAGTAATATGTAACAAACTGACGAGTGTCACATGTGCCGGTTTATGCTGAAATCACGATTTCGCGACAGATGCGACGAGAAGTGCGCGACGTGAATGAAATAACTTGTCAGCTAATCAGCGCAGTGGCTTCTGCACTGACGCCACATATGTCTCGACGCTGATTGGCTGACAGGTTATTTTATTCGCGTCGCTCACTTGGCATCGCGTTTGTCGCGCTATTGTGATTCCAACATTATTGCATCAACCAACTGGTTTATATCATGGCACGAAGATATCTGATATTGATAACTAAGGCTCTTGTCTAGGCAGGCTGCGTTGGTGTATGTGAGGTATAAAACCGACGAAGCGTTAAGAGTGACGTCGGTCGCCGTATGTAATGCATTATCGCCTCTACATGCAATGCCCGCAGCTGGCGCTCAGAGCTTTACTATTATTCTTTTTCCGATGGGACTTTAAGCAGTGAACATACTTATTTTATTTGCAATACTTATGGTTCAAATTCCAGCGCCTGTTTCCGTTATTGTGTTTTTCGAATCCGATTGAAATTTTCCTAGATACGGCAGTTAAAAAAAGCTGTTGCCTTTTTGAGAGTCTTGAAAATCGTGTTTCCAATAATCGATCCTAATTTCCAAACTGATAGAAACATTGTTTGAAATGTGATTTCTTTTCATAGATGTAGGCCTACAAACTTAATGTGCGTTGAGATGTTTCTTCCATATATGATTACTTGTAACTCGCTGCAATGCGTTTCAAGCACAGGTAGATAGGAACCTTTAAGTTTGCATGTATTCTCATAGTAGTGTAAGTAATATAACATTAAGTATTGTATGTATATGGCATCGTTTTTTTACTGCATGGTTTTAGTACAGATATAAATTAAAATTCTGTTTTATATATTTTTTCTTCATGCACTTTTTCTAATTACACTGATAATTTGATTAGTTGTATTTAATTGTTGCCATAAAACGAAGTGTTATTCATATGCGGGCCCCGATACTTATCGTAATTGTAGTGCTATTTTTTACAGTTTTTTTTTTCAAGTCTATAACTGAATCATGGCGACAAACGTATCCCGATTAAGTGGTTGTAAAAATAGTGTAATCTTCTGTAATATTACGTACCATGCTTTCTATGAGTTCATAGTTCGGCTTCACACGTGCAGAGATAATGCATGTCTGACACACTGTTCATTAATTTAGTTTGCTTAATCACCCAGTGCAATAAGACAGTAGCTACAATTTTTATCACTACATAAAAGAGCTGGAAGTTTTATAATAATAGGAAAAGCATTACTTTATGTACATTTTTATTGTCTTAAAAACAAACATTTTTGACTGTTGTCGTTGCATATAGTTTTACGTGTACAACTTAGCCTCTGCTCTGGGAAAATCATCGTTCAAGAATGTTACGGAACGATATTTTGATGTTCTTTCATAACGCTACAGAATGAACTTTCTCCCATTGTCGAAGGTCTGAACAATCATTATGATACTAAACCTGTAGTACATTTCGTCAATGTCGTTTGAAATTTACCTATAGATTGTTATATCAGTACTTGCAAGTTTGGTAGGAGTACATTTAATTTATTAAAAGAACAGCTCTTACAAGGACCGTAAATAAAGCATGTAATTGAACTTCCATATTCCTATATTACTACAGTTTTAGTTATATTCGTTAATTTGTCGTTGGTAGCAGTGAAGTTTGAAAAATAAAAGGTGTGAAGGAAATATTTGTAAACAATATGGTGGATGTCTGTATAGTGAATGTCAGCATTATTTGCAAAAGAGTGACGAACATTTTCACTAAATTTGACTCTGTTTTCTTCCAAAGCTGGATATGTGTTCAGTTACTTGATTGTATTTGGAGACCTGTTAAGGACATAGCCTATATCCGAAATAACCTCTTTCGCTTAGGCGTACTGCTGTAGTTATGATTTCCAGCGACCTACTCTTCGCGGGATGAACGGAAAACTTTACGACTGTATGCGCATGTGCATGACGTTTGATGTTTTCGTCGTGTCACGACAATCTGAACCCAAATTTATTTGCGAAGAAATAAAATCAACGAAACTGCTAAATGAGACCTTCCCTGTAGCATTAAATTATACTGTTTCGTATGAGGTGCGAGAACACGGAACAGGAGTTTCATGTGAACTGACATATTTTGAATAGGTAATATTGCAACGTCTTTGAATTACCCATTTTTATTTTACGCGTGACAATATGTGCGTTTCTACTTTGAGTTATAATGTTGGCAAAACATCTCCTTTAGTATTTATCTGACCGTATAAAGTAATCTGCGTCGTTGCCAGAGACTTGCAACAGAGTCTTCGCTCGTCAAGATGCAGTTTCTCTTGTCCAGTATAGATTATATATATAGAACAGACAACGTAAATACTCGACTTGCGTGTTTGTTTACGTGTCTGTGGCCGAGATGCAACGGATTCGACGAAATTAGAGCTGACCTAGGTGACGACGGGTGCGCGGAATGAGAGAGAAAAATAAGAGACGGAAAAAAAATCAGAAATAAGATCGGTTAGGCTGTGAAAGTATACGATGTTTATAGTAATTGCAAGGTTGATAAATATTTCCTGTAGGAATGAAAAATTTGTGACGTGTTAAATTTTTGTGTAGTTTTTAATTGGTTTATATTTATTAATTGTAATATGGACGAAATTAGTTCAGCAGATGGATTTGGTAAGTATACAAAATAGTGTTTGCTGTGTTCTCCGCCCAGTTGTCAGTTTAGAGTGTGTGAAACGGAATATATCGTTAAAACACTTAAATCATAGTCCTCAAGTTTGTTGCGTAAAGCATAGAAAATACATGAAGAAATGACACTGTTTCTACAATCTTTGTGGGAACATGTTTTTACTACAGTAAAGTGCGGAAGGACTCAAGTCACTTCACGAGATCGTTTTCAGACAAAACCGTTTACTTTTTTGATAAGAGTAAAATATTGTTATAGGTTTTTTTTAAGTGAGTAGTTCAAGATTTTTTTTCGGCATAAAATACTGATTTGTCTATATTTTTCATTGTGATGTATAAACTGCCTTAAAGATTATATATAGCAATGTGGGCCGCTATGAAATAAGCAACAAAGTCGTTATTGGTGGCATGTGCGTATGTTCGTTTGGGCGACTAGACACGTCGGATTAAACTTATGTAAAACAAAGTCGTTATTGGTGGCATGTACGTATGTTCGTTTGGGCGACTAGACACGTCGGATTAAACTTATGTAAATCTTTACCCTTACTCTCTCCAGGGCTGTGGGGTAGGCAGCGCCCTTAAATCTCGGTGTATCTATGTCTCAATTTGACGTAGACTTCTGTTTACGATATGGAGTAATAACATACCATCGGTGAATTTCCAGTCCTTTTCCGGTCAGTAGTCAGAAGTGAGATATCGTGGGAGAAATCTTGCGACGTCGCTTGAGGAGATGGTAATTATTGTTGCAGTTTCCAGGAAATATTGGGTTTTGCTAAATTTGTTTGTTACATTATTACTATGTTAATTATTTCAAAACAACGCGAAGTGAATCATACAGGTGCCTCGATGGTTACTTAAAGTCGAATTGGTTTATTTATCATTATTTTTGGGGTCCGTGAGATAGAAATTAATGATTAACTAACTATTTCTTTATTTCAGTATCACGGGAGAAATTACGGACGTCAGTAAAAATAATTAAACTTACAAAAATCTATTAAGTATTGCTGCAGGTCCTTACGGTCTCTGGATGTCAAAATGTACACAATATTTTAAAATGGCCAAGTAAGCCATAGAGCACGTCTAGGTACTTATGTTAAGGTTAGGTTTGTTTATATTTCGTAACTGTTATCTGTTTTGTAATTAGAAATAAACTTATTATTTATTGATTTCAATCTCACATCAGATCATAGTATGTTGTGAATTTCAAAATTAAATATTAAATACTCTAGTTACAAGGAGACAAACATGAAGTCAATACTTATAAGGCACTACCTCCTGAAATGTACCGCTTTGCATCCGAGCAAGATCGCTCCGGATTGTCGCAGTGGCACTAGTGCCGGACCAGACGTGAGTCCAGCGATGAGTTTTCGAGGGGAACGATTTTCTTTAAAGAATTTGTTTTAAAAAAAGTTTGTTCCGAGAGGGCCGACACTGTGTGATACATACATATACATTTCTCCCTACAAATAAACCAATAGCTTTCAGAAATGGTCTGAACTTGTTCTACAGCAATTTCACTTTTAAAATCGTGCTTACACTGTGTTTATTTTTTAAATATTTTTTTTTGTGTTGGGTGAGCCCCTTATTCCCCTCCCCTCTCTTTTATAAACCATTGGATCCGACTCTGTGCCGGACTGTGATTTTGGTTGGACGTTGGACATGGCGTTACAGCTGCTACGTACTGACATTATTTTTACCAAATTGGTTTTTGTTAGCAGGATTCAAACTTTGTATCGCCATCTGTAATTTAAGAGGAATATGAAGTAGGCACAAATCATATTAGAAGCCAGATCGTTATACTATTATTGCTGAGTTTTACCAGCTACAGTAAATAACAACAGCAATTTTGATACGCTCTGTGGGAGAAGTACAATATTTCGTGAAAACGGGAAATATTTATTAAAATAAGATACTGTTTTGTTGTCATTTCAAATATACAACTTGTATTTGAGGATACATACTTTTGTTGTTAACAGTTTCGCGGCTAAAATTGGTAAACTTAAAATTAACAAAATAGAGTTCCTAGAAAGTCTTTGTTGAAATTCCGAAAGTAATTGAATCATTATTGAATAGTTTACACTGAAACTAAATTATTATACGTAATTCTTATTCTACTCACAAAATAACGGTAATTCTGTTTCTTAAGAGTGTTAAAAATTTAAGTTTCTCAAAGTCAATGTGCATAAATAAAAAAAATAATCCAAAGACAATACATAGTTTTTGCCATCGTACTTAGCAAAACATTTTTCTCGAGTAACGCTATTCTGAAGAACAATCTGCCATAATCTCGTACATTTAATTGCAGTGCAATAGATCAACCTTAAAAAATGCATCATTCTGGGTTAATGTTTGCCCATAAAGTTGGCAAATATATAGGATTGTTGTTGTGTAGTTCTCTCATATTGACTTTCCAAAACTTGTAGAATTCAATTGGAGCTTTTGGCGTTTATTTATCTATCACACAAACTTAAATTAGTTCGTAGACGAACTATTTCTTACAATATATTAATAATGTGTGTAGTTTTCAGTTATTTGATTGTGTTGTAATCGTGGAAGGGAGGGCTTGCGTGCTATATTAACGTAAACTCACCGTTAAAAATTGCACACATCCATAGCTTATCTCTTTGGTGACCTTGGCCACAATGGTCGCCTATCTCATAGATGGCCTTAATGTATTTAAGCTAATGGTGCTTCTGTATCGCGGAAAGAAATGTGTTCTGTGCATTGTGACGCTGAAGAACATGTTGAAAAGTTGTATCTGGGACAAGTTCAGACAAAAAGTAAGTAATTTACTTGCGAATGTTGTGAAAGTTTAGTGTCAAGGTTACATCATAATCACTGTATTCTCAAAAAATATGAAGCCTGTAAGTGTTGGTTAACCACTGGGAGGTGTTTAGTCTCGTAATTGACTTTGGTCTCTGCCAAGACAATATTTCCACTGCTGTTTTTTACGAGGCTCTGTAGACTTACTGAGATTTTCTTAACTCTTCAGTCAATTAACTCAGACTTTAATGTGTCTGTAAATGTCTTGTGAGGGTTAGAATTTTTTATTTCCTGGCAAGTTAGCAACGTATAAACACTTAAATATGAAACTAATATTGAACACAGCCACCGCAAACCACTTGTTTGGTTGATGCAACACAGAGAAAACACGTAAACCAGTGTTGCCAAATAAATTACAATTCTGCTACCCTTTTAAAGCATGATTTCATAATAGCAAACCAAAATAATTGAATTATGATAAAAAATGTTGGCGGACAAAGCTTAGAAGCTTGCCTCTGTGTGCAACAGGCACGAGTTACATCAAGGCATGTATAAAACTAGCATTAAAAATTTTTATATTATTAAAATTTTTTAGAAAATTGGCGGTTGTTTATTTCAAATTCGACGTTTTTAAAAGTATTTCAAAAACAAAAATTCAATGCGGTTTTGTACACACTGTTCTTCACTGTGAATTATTTCATTTCTGCAAGTCAGTTGAATTTCCTTTCTAGTATAAAAACGTTTTATGCAAATTTGGACTTTAAGGGCGCAGTCTACCGCAATTTTCATCGCCATTTTTTATTTTTTGTTTGTACCATATTTTTTTTTTATTTTAGACACAAAATGTGTCTAAATTTGGCTCTTGTGAAATTTTTTTATCTATCATAGTTTTCGCGTAATTGCTTGTTAAAGTAATATTTTGCATGTTTCCGTTTTAACGACTACACTAAAACCAACTGATATACCAAACTCAAAAAAATCACAGTCGATAAAGACATTGCAGGCTACATTGATATGCTCATAAAATTAATGATTAAAAATTATTTGAATTAAAAAAAATGCTGAAACTAAAAATAAAAATTTTAAAAATTCAATATTTTTTTAAATAAAAATAATTTTTATTTTTAATTTTAGGAGCATGTCATT
This sequence comes from Medauroidea extradentata, assembly GCA_003012365.1. Classification (NCBI taxonomy): domain Eukaryota; kingdom Metazoa; phylum Arthropoda; class Insecta; order Phasmatodea; family Phasmatidae; genus Medauroidea; species Medauroidea extradentata. The sequence continues at coordinate 6,446 of PNEQ01039386.1, read as the reverse complement.
GTAGCCTGCAATGTATTTATCCACTGTGATTTTTTTTAGTTTGGTATATCAGTTGGTTTTAGTGTAGTCGTTAAAACGGAAACATGCAAAATATGACTTTAACAAGCCATTACGCGAAAACTATGAGAGATAAAAAAATTTCATTAGAGCCAAATTTAGTCAAATTTTGTGTCTAAAATGAGAAAAAAACACGGTACAAATAAAAGTAAAATAATGATGAAAATTGCGGTAGACCGCGCCCTTAACATGCTAATATAGCCTACGAAAACTATGAAAGCTAAAAATTTTTATATCTATCAAAATAGTGACAAAGTTTGCATACATAACAAACGAATATTTAAATTACTAAAACAAATAAAATTTTGCGTAACCTCTCCCCTTAATAATTTATTTGTTATTATCTGATTTCCCATTAGAATACCGTGGCTATTAACTTACTTTTAACGTGTGTTTTGTGCTCTCCTCCTGGTTGGCCCATGAAGCGTGCTGTAGAAGTTAGTGAGAAAACATGTTATTAAAAACAGTTGGATCTCAACAAGGTAAGACATTAAAGGTTCTTTACTGTATGGACATTGGCTGCTAAATTTTCTGAGTTGTCGCTAGGCACACATCAGACTTTTTTTTCTTTATTATAATTGGAGACACTGATTTTTTTTGTAAGAAGAATTTTCCATCAACCGGTTTTATGTACACATCTTCTGCTCTGCTTTACGGTCTGTGATAGGATGTTTTTAACTGTCAGTGTCTTGAAGTTACACCTGCAAATCACAGACGTGTGTCTCAGTAACCTAGTTTTCATTGGCACAGTCAATTGAGCGACGCCTCGCAGACAGGCCTTCCACCAAGGCGATCCGGGTTGGATTTCCGGCGGGGTCAGTCCCCGAATTTTCGTATGTGGGAATGATGCCGAACGATGCCACAGAGCTCTAGATGCCACTGGTCGGCGGTTTTTCTTGGGGATCTCTCGCTTCCCCCGCCATTCATTTCAGCGCTGCTCACCACTCACATCGTGTCACCCCTCACCACCTAGATGAAGCGCTGACCAAAGTCTCTTCACTTCACTCTGTTAAATTACCACAAAGTAGAGCCGAAGTTGTCCACGCAAGACATTGGAACAAGTTGATGCAAAATTCTTTCATAAAAAATTATGGGCTCTACAAATTTATAATCGTAGGGCCATCCCTTAAAAGTTTAGTTCAAGCGAGTCATCGACGGAATTACTGACGTTAGTTGAGTTACATGCATGAAGTCGGACTCCTATGTTTCGCATATGGGTTAAGTAAAGGGGGGTTATCTTTGGCCGGCGGGTTTTCTCGTGGTACTCCAGTTCCTCACGCCCTTCACATTCTGTCACTTCTTTATCGTACGGCTTTTTTTTCATGTAATCCGTCAGTGTACGGCAGACGTCTACGGGTGTCCATTGTAGAAGCCTGTCAATTCAGGGATGTGTTGCCGTGTCATCGGATATCCTCCTAAATTCTGTTACTCATTGATTTTATTAGAGGTGATGTGTAGGGCCACGATTTTGTGGCGAAAAGACTTTTGGATAATTTGTTTCAAAACCTTATGTAACTTACGTCATGTTTAGGGATTAGATGTTTAAACTTTGACTTGTCTTGCGGTTCTTTTAGCAGATCACAGCTGTATGATGTCATAATAGCCTTCTTCTGTCCAGTGCAGACAATTGAGAGTCGTACCTGAACGAAGATATGCTTTCAATTACTATAAAGCTGAGTTGTCGATGTGTACGTAAGACATTCAAACAAAATTGCACAAAAACCTTTTTGCAGCAAAATCGTGGCTCTCGTACTAAGCCAAATAGCTAGTGAACAAGAATTGGTTACGACCGAGCAAAATAACCACGGGAAGGCGGAGAAACACCCGAAAAATAGAATAGCGGGAGCTTTTGGTGAGCATGTGGTCGTGAACCAGTCTACATGAACATAATTTTTATGTGGAATGTACAACAAGTACGCTATATTCCTAAGGAGTGTGCCTGAGGGTATCACACCCGAAATGCAGACTTACGACAGGGCGCTCGTAGGCATCTGCTTGCCCCGAAGGATAACATAGATGGGGCCTTACACTGGGGGAAGAGGCCACCCGATGGGAAGGGGGGATACCCGAGAATACCTGCCGGCCAGCGGCATCGCCCGGTATGATTCCCACATGCAAAAAATCCGGCGAGCTACTGGGAATCTAACTCGGATCGTCTTGGTGGGACGCGAGTGCTGTATCCACTGCGCCAAATGCGGTCCCGGCCATATCTATGTTATACTATGTTTTACGCTTTTCAAAGATATACGAATAGCAAAAATTTATGAATTCATGAAAAAAAAAACGCACGAAATGTAAATTTTGTGAACATTTCCAGAGTGAAAAATTAGAAAAGCATAAAGTTAGAGTCATAGCCAGATCCGTTGGGTACAGTTTGCGTTTTATTGTATTATGGTGTCGCCGATACGGAATTAGGGTAATGTGTAGGCACTAATGCCAAATATTGTTCACTCACAACTTGCTCCATCGCGTTTAACCGCAATGAGCTCAATTGGTGCTAGTCTTCCTTTCGAGAACTCATCTCAACAACCTTATTACAGACCATCGCTTGAGTAAGATTGGTAGAGTGGATCAAAGTAGTCTGAAACGAAATGGAAACGACTATAATACTGTAGGATTACGCCTGGTTTGCTTGAATAACTGAATAATGACGAGGAGTGTGGAGCAGGGAAGTAGGTCGTCCTAACAAACTCACCATTTCACAGTAAATGAGTACCCACAAAATGCCCACTTGAGATTTTGATCCGAACATCCCTGTTCCGACGAGGCTCTTAGTTGGACGTACATGATTACAAGTGGAAAGGTTGTGTAAAACTCTTTATATTCCAAGCGAGTCGTGGTAATCATTGTTACAAATAAAATAACTAAATAAGTACCTACTTTTAAGATAAACTCAACAAAACACAAAATTGTGTAAGAAAATCCAGACCTATGGGAAGTTGTTTTCATGTTTATGGATGAAATTCTTTCATAATTTTTTTTCCTGCTTTGTATTTAATGATGTAATTATGTTGAAGGTGAATGGCGTTCCGGTTGTTAGAAGCTGACCAAGATTTACCTACCACTGAGACTAAAGTTCAATGTCGCTCATAATGTCGACCTTCAAATGTCGAGTAGCACGGATACCGCACGACAACTGTGGCCGTCAAGGGCTCAGCCACGATCACCGATCACACCCACAGCTAATGTTAGCAATTACCATTCCATTTTGATATATGTGTCGACACAAACTTCAGACCATACAAGCCCGACTATTGGACGAAAATTTTTCATTTTAATACAAATGGTCCTTTCCACGGCAGAACTTTCAACTTAAGTACTAATTTAGCTATTACCTGCTATTCGTTGGCCAAATAATAAATGTGTTTGACCTCGTTTCAGGTTCCTGTACGTTTGAAATTCAGGAGAAACCTAGCAGATATATACATTTTCCCCTTAAGGTTTGCTACACTATCTCGGTAACAGCGTTAAGTAAATACAAATATCGATAATTTTTGTTACCTGTTTTATAAGAACGAAGGGGAAGTACTACGCGTATTGTAAATATCGATTAACAACATTACATTTTATATACAATATATTTATGGTATTCCGAAGGCAGTAGCTATTAACGGTAAGCTAGCTGGAGCATAAATTAATTTTGTGTGGAGGATTATGAAGTTTGACTGTTGCATGAAGATAGGTTCGGTGAATCATACGAAAGCTAGCTGGAGCATAAATTAATTTTGTGTGGAGGATTATGAAGTTTGACTGTTGCATGAAGATAGGTTCGGTGAATCATGCGAAGCCAGGGGTTAGTTTCGTGATCGGTTCAAAAATTACAAATAACTAGCAAATGAATACACTATTCATCTACTAACAGTGTGTGTTATAGTTAGGGGCACCTGTTTTTCGCGAAAAGAATTTTGCCCCACTTTGTTTCGGCGCCTTACGTACACATCTGCAGTTTTGCTTCGTGGTCAGTAATTGGACATTTTAACTCTCACGAGTCTTGGGATTCTACCGGCAAATCACAGACGTGTGTTGCTGCAGGAACGTTATTGTAATTGGCTCAGTCAGATGAGATACGGTTTTTTTCACGAAGATACGCTGCCAATAAACATGAAACAGAATTGTAGGTGTGCACGTAAGGCACTGAAACAAACTGGGGCAAAATTCTTTTCGCGAAAAACAGGGGTCCCTAGTTATAGTGTCTTATTTAAGCCAAAATAAATTCGAAACATAGCTTTAAATTTTTTGCGTGTTTCCAGATTTAATTTAATGTAAACATAATGCAACATTAACGGAATGACGCCAACACACATTTGGAGGTTTGTCATGAGACAAAAAAAGTGGAAAACGCGGGATTGATTCTTAAGGGGCCCGCCTACCAGCGCTTCGAATGTGTTGCAACGAGTTGCGCTTGTTTTTGACGATACTATTTACCGCACATATTTGTATATATATATATATATATATATATATATATATATATATATATATATATATATATATATATATATATATATATATGTAAAGAACACACATTTCAAACTATTTCGCTATAGTTTTAAAAGTGCGGCACGTTTATTAGAAACATCATTTTCGGGCTCCTCAAAATTCCAGGCTGCCGTGCTTGGAAGAATAACAACCGTATTCGAAAAACAACTATAGAAACAAGTGTTAGACTTTGAACTACGCTACCCATAAATAAAATGACGTGGTTCCCGCTTGAAGTCCCATAGGAACAAGGATAATAGTAAAGCGCTGCACGCCAGCTGAGTGGCTTGCGCGGAGAGGCGATAATGTATTGCATACGTCGGTCAACGCCACTCTTACCGCTCCTGCCTCACACACACAAACGCAGCCTATGTATATATGCCTCTGAGGTTATATAATTGAACAGCTGTATTGTTACACAAGCTAAAGGACTGTATTTTATAAGTGAATTGTCCCGAAAATGTGAAATCCCCGCCTGGTGCGTGAACGGTGTTGTAACTTGTCGCACGTGCTCTATGTTTTACGAGAACTGCTGATATTATTCCCAATATATCAATCTTGCAAAAGAAAACACATTTCAAACTATGCCTTTATATCTGTAACAGTGCGGCGCCTGTTATAAACAAAATTGCTCAAAATACCTCTTTCAGACTCATCTATCTGAAGAAATACCAACCTAACTCGTAAAACAGAATCATAAAAGCATTTGTTTTATTTTACTCCATGTAAGTGCTCTTATCATTTATGTATGGGACAATTTTACCATGCCTACTCTCTTAAAACTCACATACATAGAACTTATTGGTTTGTGAACATAAAAATCTCGTCACATACATAGATGTGGAAATTTACAAATCATTTCACAGCATATGAGGGGCTTAGATTTATAGTGGTGTAAATCAGTTAAAATAATTTACACTTAAACAATTTCTTGTACTCACATGCAAAATGCAGTACGTTCTTGCAATACGCAAGCGGAATTCAGGAATTCATTCAAGAGTGAAATATTTGTTACAGAATATTCTTTTGGAAAATATGAATATTATGAATAAAACAGAAACTACTAAATAATTGTGACTTAAACCACTATGAATCTCAGCCCATCATATATAAGGGTGTCCCATGAGTCCGGTCTCGTAAGGGGAATATAAATGGGTTGAATACGGAACGGTGTAATTGCGATGCAGTGTGTTGATGTATGACGACGGCAGTGTGTTCAGCTCCATGTGCCAGTAAAAAATAATATTTAATTTGTTGCACCGATAAACTTTGCACATGCGGAAATACGACTTGTCCTATGAGACCGGACTTATGGGACATCCTGATGTGTGCGTATGATGATGGTGTAAGTCACTTTAGTTAAGAGGAATTTGTTTTCATTCATATTATGCATATTTTAAAAGAAAGTTTTTATTAAGAGGTGCTTTTTACATTCATATTGAACACGTTTTAAAAGAAAGTTCCGTTACAATTATTAAAAATTTTTTACTATATTTTCGTAGTACAATACAAGTACTAAAAAACGAGCGCTGTATTTTATAATGCAAAAGCAATTAATCGTTTTTGTAAAAATTATATTTCGTTTACACCGTCATTCTCAGCCCCTTATATATATATATATATATATATATATATATATATATATATATATATATATATATATATATATATATATATACAGGGTGGACCAGAATTCATGTGCCAAAGTCCAGGAGGGGATTCGTTATGGAAAATAAGGTGGGGTATATAAACCAACACTATTCTGTGGTAAATATTAAGGGAGCTACGCCACGTTGAAAAAAATAATTTTTTAAACATTTTTCGACAAATACTAGAAAATATAAGAGATAGAGCCACCAAAATTGGCATAGAGCTCAAAGAATTGGAGCACATTAATGTATGAAAAGTTG
>PNEQ01039375.1:0-21905 GCA_003012365.1 Medauroidea extradentata | reverse complement strand
ATCCAAAATTTCTCTTAACCTCGACAATATTTTAATTGCTACTATCGTTCCGTTTTAGGACGTCACTTTAGTAAGGTTCCCGCGGACTCCTGCCGCGATCAAACGTCTAAAAATTTAATCAACTGAAAATTGTAGCTGACCGTGCGAACCACCTTTCGGAGGGGTCCACGGGCAACTGCCGCGATCGAAACTTTCAAAAATTTAATCAACTGAAAAATGTAGCTGACCGTGCGAACCACCTTTCGAAGGCGTCCACGGGCAACTGCCGCGATCGAAACTTTCAAAAATTTAATCAACTGAAAAAATGTAGCTGACCGTGCGAACCACCTTTCGAAGGCGTTCACGGGCAACTGCCGCGATCGAAACTTTCAAAAATTTAATCAACTGAAAAAATGTAGCTGACCGTGCGAACCACCTTTCGAAGGCGTTCACGGGCAACTGCCGCGATCGTGCTTCAACACTCCCTGACAACCACAAAACCGTCGCGATCTCTCCGTTTTTAAACTGCCCAATCACCGACCTTCCCTGAAAAACAGGCCACGCCCCGACTCGGCGACTGTCTCACGACACAGGCCCTCTGCCATTTATTCATTCAAAATTGTTGAAATTATTTACATAAATCTTACATTGCATAAAGACACATATTTCCCACATACTACAATCGTTTCCTTTTAATTTTGACACTATTTGAATATTATATACAATTTCATTTATTCTTATTTTTGCCACCAGCATGGCTTCGGCTCGTTCGCCGCCATTTTGGAAATTTAGGGGTGGGGGAGAGAAGAAAAGAGCCTCGTTCCAAATGTTTCGCTGTCTTTCAGAGTGATTTAAAAGGGGAAGGGGTTACACTGCTGGAGCATGGCTGGGCCACCAGCGAAGTTTCTCTGAACAAGGAAACAACCCTTCTTTCACTCATTTTGAGACTCCCTGGGGATGCGACAAGCCTCGGCGACACTTTCTTCTTGGCCCCTCGCAGAGCTAATTTTTTTTCCCTGTCCTGTCTAGTGCTGACTTCACCTCGACCCTCTCTAGAGGCTTACCAACAACACACTTTTTCAGTTCAGTCTTTATGCTACACATATATCTTAATTTAAAAACATATAATTTAAAAACATTGAAATTTTGCCCATTACAAAATATAATGAAACGAAAAATTCACATTGAAACTACATGACACGAACTTCTGCTTGCCGTGTATAAAAACTCATTGCAAAACATGTTTGCATTAAAAACTATTGCTGAAACTTTATTGTTTTGCCGCTTTTAACGATTTCTTTAATACAAAAATATTTCGTAATGGGTTATTATAATACCCTTCAAACAGTAGACCAAGACATGTAGTTTCATTGTGAATAATTGCATTTCCTCATGTACAGTACATTGGTTTTTGCAGCTTGTAAGAACGAAAAAGCATGCCAATTTTGACTTTGAAATGCCATCATCGGAAAACTAGTTAAGTAAATTTTTTTTTGTAAGAAGAAAATGTACTCCCAAGTAACTTCTACAAAACTAATACAATTTCATACAAACGTAAATTTACGATTTTCCCCCAACTGATCTCCATAAAGAGAGTTTAGTCGGTGTTTGGCTGTGAGGCATTCAGCACTTGTGAGGAATGATATGTGGTACCATTGAGTGGTACGGAGCAGCGTCATAATGATGGAGTGGGGGAAACGGGAATCTTTGAGAAAACCAGCTGACCGACGGCATCTTACGGCACTGTTCTGACATGCAATAACCCGGGCCGATCATGTCGGGAATCAAACCCGGATGGTCTTTGTGGGAGGCAAGCATCCTAGATACAGCGATAACCTCGACCCAACGTACTCCGTGGAACAAGGGCGCACGGCTCACTACAGTATGCGTTCACAGCAGCCGAACAGCGCGATACTGCAGGCACCCGCACGGGATGCACAATATACGTAGGGATCATTGAATGTCTAATTAATATGATTATTAATAACATATTTAACCAAGTCAACTAGTAAGCTGTTGCCTAGCTAATCAGTGAAATTGCACCAGTAATCACAACTTAGGGTAGCTAAGTACCTAAATCACTATACTTGCTCAGGAGTAAGAACGTTCTTATTGCATTACAGATAGAAAATATAATTTTTGTAAATATGAAAAAAAATTATCCAGAAAATTTTAACATGCGAATTTCACATTCCACATCACACGTCGGATAAAATCATTAATTCCATGCATTTTTGGCCAGTGATTGATTTAATTCTTCAGTTTTGAATAAGCATTCCGGATCGCTATCTATATTATGCTTAGACATCAGCACGCCAAATGACGATCCCCCCTGATGCTTAGACATCAGCACGTCGAGTGACGATCCCCCTTGACACTTAGACATCAGCACGTCGAGTGACGATCTCCCCTGATACTTAGACATCAGCACATCGAGTGACGATACCCCTGATGTTTAGACGTCAGCATGTCGAGTGACGATCCCCCTTGATACTTAAGACATCAGCACGTCGAGTGACGATCTCCCCTGATACTTAGACATCAGCACGTCGAGCGACGATCTCCCCTGATGCTTAGACATCAGCACGTCGAGTGACGATCCCCCTTGATGCTTAGACATCAGCACGTCGAGTGACGATCTCCCCTGATACTTAAACATCAGCACGTCTAGCGACGATCTCCCCTGATTCATGGACATCAGCACGTAAAGTGACGACCCCCCTTGATACTTAGACATCAGCACGTTGAGTGACGATCCCCCCTAATACTGAGACATCAGCACGTCGAGTGACGATCTCCCCTGATACTGAGACATCAGCACGTCGAGTGACGATCTCCCCTGATACTTAGACATCAGCACGTCGAGTGACGATCTCCCCTGATACTTAGACATCAGCACGTCGAGTCTCGATACCCCTGATGTTTAGACATCAGCATGTCGAGTGACGATCCCCCTTGATACTTAGACATCAGCACGTCGAGTGACGATCCCCCTGATGTTTAGACATCAGCACGTCGAGTGACGATCCCCCTTGATACTTAGCCATCAGCACGTCGAGTGACGATCCCCCCTGATGTTTAGACATCAGCATGACAAGCGGTTACTCCTCATAGTACTTGAACATCAGCAAGTCGTACAGAGATTCCCGCTGATTCTTAGACATAGCATGCCGAGCAGGGACTTCGCGGAGATCTTCTCGGATGAACACTCCAAGGTGTCGCAACCCAGAAGTGCACATGGTGGCCAAGCTGAGAAAACCGGCGATTTGCTTTGCACTTGGTTGGCGATCTCTAACACCGTACTAGGGGAACAAAATCTCCCGACACTTCAACCTTGCTTCCACCACTATGTTAGGTGGTTTTATCCGCTCCCCTAATGGCTCAAGTGAATTAAGTGGCATCGTTAGCCTACTATTTAAATGGCAGTTCAGCTAACAAGTTAACAATTTCGAGATCTTTAGGGATCTTTAGGCAGTGTACTCTAGCAGCATCTCAAGACTTGTGTAGCATAGGTTTTCAGACCTCCACTCCAATTCATAACTTTGTCTGTCGCAGCAGTACTTTTTATACGCGTTTCTGTTACGAGTGTTATGTAGCTTTACGTTTCGTTTATAGCTGGTTCGGGATAAAATGAATACTTTTGAAACCCTAGTTACTTTTTTCCTTTCAGATAATTTATAGTTTCCAGTCGCAGTTTAATGTAAACAAAGCAAATTACTTAACAAGCAAAGTGTATACATCATATCTAACTCAAAACTTAACATTTTAGGTCACAATTAATAATATTTTTATTATTATTCTAGACAAGAAGATCTTCAAAAGTACTCAGTTTATCGTGAACGACCTATAAATGAGTTAATGTTCATACAGTGCCCATGCAGAGCGTTTACTCTCTTTTTACCTCCTGTGCCTCACACCAGGTGAAGTGTGCATGACAGTATGTCTCACTAACGTACTGTTACAAAGTTTAGCCGGGAAGGGGAAGATAAATAAGTGAGAGATTAAAGGTAACAAGTTTATTAGAATAAAAGAAACAAGGAATAACAGTAATACAGAAATAGAGGCGAGTGGAAAGGGTAAGGCGAGACAGGAGATAGGTAAAGGATCGCTCTCCTTCCCTAATCCAACAGGAACTCACCGCTCGTGCCGCCGTTGAAGGCAAAGCTCTAGCCAGAGGGTCGCACCAGACTCGAACCCAGAGTCCCTAGGTGCGGTCGCCGTCGGAGCAGGAAAATCACTCGCCGATTCTCTTATCCAACTCTTGTCGGTAGCTAGCTCGATGTCTATACCATTCTTCACACCCTCTCCAGGCCATCAAAATCCTCCCCTGTGATTGGCTCCAAGCTATGCCCAGAGGCGGAGCAATTCCTGCTGAATCCAGGAGTTTGCAAGGGTGTTGGGTAAGTGTTAAGACCCACTTGACTCTTCAAGTCATCGAATTCCTGGGACACCTCTGTTGCCGCAATCTGCCTCTTTTTGGTGACTTGTTGATTACCCAGCACCCACTAACCGCCTTTCTGCGACGCCACCGACGCCGCGGGATTGCGACACCGTAACAGTACGAACACAACAGAAATCTACGTCTGCGATGTATACACGACATTTTCAGTGTGTAATAATCAATTCCAGAATGAAAGCACACCGTTACGAGGTAATTTATCATCTTATTTTGTATATTGAAAAACGAACCCCAAACAATATCTAATTGTTCGAGTTAAGTCCATCACAAGCGGAAGAACGAGTTTCATAATTTAGATGGACCAAATAAATTTACAAGTGATATTATAACCGAAAAGTGTCACTTGTGTCACGCTTCAAGCAGTGTATATCATCCGGATGACGCCAAAAATATTCTTCTATGTGTGACCAAATTGAACGGCGCTGTATTGTAGCCCATAAAATGCTAAGTCCTATACTAATGTGTGTTTTTATGACAAAGAATCGTTCCCCCCCCCTTCTTTTCCGATAAACTACATAATTCCCAATCTTCGTTTACAATATGTCAGCGTTCAATTTGTTCATGTACCGAGAAAGAACAGCGTAACAGTCTAGTTCTTTTATAACGTCTCTTAACAAAACCATTTTGTTTGGTTTATAAACTCTGCCTGATAACCAAATGTTTACTTAGTTCAATTCGACAAATTCTTAACTTCGTGGTTACTGTGGTAGCTTAAGATTATCACAAAAAAATTACTAGAAACATTCGAATCTTTGAGTCACTACTTTTCGTAATATTTACATGGCTTGATTTTAATGTAATTCTTCCGTCTCTCTCTATTCCTATCTCTCTAACCAGGTACCAGAAATATGGGCGACCATATTTATCATCCCCCCTTCCTCTGCCGGGAATCAAACCCCGCCTACGTGCAAGCACGTTTCAGATGTTAGCGCTCGCATAGAGCAAGCAACTAGGCAGTTATCTGTCCGGGCGGCTGGTCCAGATGCCGGACTCCCCCGGAAGCTGCGCCAGGAGCGAGGCGGCCCGATAAGGCGGGCACACCTCATCGCCGGCCAGGAAATGAAGGCAATCAACAAGGGTGGCCGGCGTCGCCATCTTACCTTCCCCCGACCACCCCTTCGCTGTGCGCGTCCCGGCACGCCGATAAGGCCTGTTAATTAATAGTGATAAGTTGGTAGGCGTACTCCCTCACGACCTAAAAAAAACTCTAGGCACCCTTCCGACGAGCTGCGTGATTTACAGGCCCGGGGGGCGTCGTCGGCGACCTCTGCGCTGGCCTGGGTACTGCTGTTCCAGACATACCTCGACTAGGAGAGGCTACGTACAGTCCTGTACCAGCGACCTGACCATTTCATAACTAATTACATTTCAAGAATATATTCATCTCTGTTTATTTTACGAAACAGGCACACTTATTTTGGCATACACTAGACAGTATGGCTGAATCACGAGAAGAGTACACCAAAGAAGGAATAACTTCGTCAATTAATAAAACAGCTGAATTTTTTGAAGTGAAACAAATTAACACATGAATGCACAAGGGTTCATGTTTCTGTCCCTTACTACATGTAATCTGTGATCAAAAAAAGTTTTAAGAATGAACTCTTATTCGTTTTAATTTATTTTTTAAACGAATAAATGCATAAATTCGTGAGTACGCACTCAAAATCATGTTCTATTACTGTGTTCTCATAGCTACAAAACATAGACCACTGTCAAAATAAGTAACTAGTAACCTCTTCATATATTAAAAGAAATTATCGTTGGCATTTATAAACAATATTTGTTTGATGAATTGTAAGGAATGTCAAATAAAACGGCACTCGGGCAAGCGAAGCCGTTATTCCTGAAGTCAGTAACATACTCGGGACTAATTTGAAACTTATGGTATATCCTATGTAAATGCTGATTCCTCTTTTGTTACTGATTTTTGTTTCTGTTATTTATCTTGCCCTAACCATATTTGTGACAATTCAACGATGACAACACGAACTAAATGCATGAACTGTTATATCGCCACCTTTTCAGTTAGCTGAAAGAATAAAAACAAACTATTTTTTTAATTCATGTATGAACGTTCTTGAGAACACTTGTATTTAGAGAACGATCTATCTTTGCACAGATCCTTGGAAGTAATTATCGTTGCTCGATTTATAGAATTTTATGAAGCGAGCGTGCAGAAACCCTTAAGTAGCTCAAAATTATTTGATAAGAATCTAATGTTTTAACTTAAGGGGATTGGTGCATGTACATTTAATTAATAAACGTACTTAAACTGCATAGTGTGCATTAAAAACGTTCAGAACTTTTTTTATTAAGCTCTCTAGAGCATATTTTTATGACTATAACAAAAATGGAAAAGTCAAAATTAATGTGGTTCTTCATTATCCTAATTAAGGATTCCTGTTAATAATTGATGTATATGGAATATAATTTGAAATTATTTTCCCGTGAATAACTGCCTTGAAAGTCTTCGGCTTTTTAAATATACTAGAAAACAGGTCGTAAAAACTACAAGGCAAGTTAAGAGGAAGTATATAAACGAACAACTAAGACAGAACTTCATTAACTACAATATGAGAGTAGTTTACTAAATCTGTGAGTATACATCGTAAAAACTACAAGGCAAGTTAAGAGGAAGTATATAAACGAACAACTAAGACAGAACTTCATTAACTACAATATGAGAGTAGTTTACTAAATCTGTGAGTATACACCACGAAAACTATGCTTCATAGAACAAGGCGAAGTAATATCACTAAACAATAAGGAAAATAGTAAGGGACTAGTACATCATTCCTTTCATTTCCTCAACTGCCCCGAACTCAACACGAGATTCGCCATCCCAGAATAACCATGAACGCAAGAAAAGATCCACAGACTCATACGCCGACTGAAAAATAACAGAGAATCTGGCGAAGATGGTATCATCGTGAAATCACTGATAAACGTTTGACCAAACTCACTACAAACAAATCATCACAAACATCTGGCAGACAAAAATTGCCAGACGACTGAAAATATGCTCTCCTCCACCCACTACACAAGAAAGGAGGCAAAACAGAAGTGAACAACTACAAAGAAATCTCCAAACTACATATCAACCTGCAAAATCTTTTCAGCGTGCTGTCTTCATAGAACACAAGAAAAACTATAACAACTAGAACACAAAAAAGGCTAGTTTCACGCCGTTCTTGCACGGACCCTACCGCCAACCAGAAATAAACACTTAAAATACAACGCCATTAAACCAAAATAAATATTACCAAATATTTGTTTTAACGTTGCAAAATAAATATTCACTGGAGTTAAAGAATATATATATATATATATATATATATACACACACACACACACACACACACACTAGCAGGTGCGCCTGCGGCGTTGCTCGCGTGTATTACTCATAGCAGATAATATTTACTTTAACTTAAAAACCTCTTTGTACAGCGTCATGTGTTAGGATGACAAATTTGCTAGTTGAGTTAACTCTGCAGCATGATAAGTATAGTAGCTACATCTGTCCACGCGAAAAGCGGTCTTAGGTTTGTCCCTGTCACTAACAGCGACTTCGCCTGGGCCTTATAGTTATTGCAAAGTTGACGTTGTGCACAAATATACATTTCGTTGTTTCTACCAAACCGTAATGTTTGTGCACACCGAAGTTTTGATTCATACCTCGAGAGTTATATTGCCATTTATGAGACGATACAAATAATAGCGAAAAATTTGTTCATGTATACCTGCGTAAATATCATGCATATTACGAGCAATATTTCTGTTTGAACGTGTCCATCAACCACGTTCATTCTTGACTGCGAATACTTATGAGCGCTCCCCAATGCAAGAAATCCCAAGCTAGATTATCGGTGCTACCACGAATTTTTTAAATACCTCATCACAAAAATATGTGCACGGCCAAATAAATACTCAGCTGTACAGACGAAATATTATACTTTGGCAACAAAATAAAAACAAAGTTATTATTTTCATCAAAAAAATTTTCGCCGTAAAAGTAATTTGGTTACGCCAAGCTAATTTGGTTTAATTAAAATAAACAATTCTAAGACCAGGGGCGCACCAGTCATCTGCACGTACGTAGACTTCAAGAAGACGTAAGACTCACTCGACCGAGAACATCTGTTGAACATCCTATAATAACAAGGAGTAGACCCCAAAACACTACAGACAAATCAGACAGACACAATTTCTAAAGCGTAATTCATGGGCGAAATTTCCGAACCCAAGCTGAACGAAACCTGAGTGCGACAAGAATACGGGATAACCCCACTCCTCCTCAAACTAACCCTGGACAAATTCATCATGAAACGGAAAAAAAGAACTAAAAAAAACCAAGGACCCTGGAAACCAACATGACTCGGACTATCGCAAAGATAACATAGTAATTTGATGCCTAGTCTTCAGACAACCTAACCATACTTGCAGACAACGAAAGAAACAGCAACCAAACAGACGAAAGCTCCTCAAGAATGTGTAGAGGAAGTCGGCACACAAATCCCCTTCAAAAAGACGGAATTCTGCTCAAAATTAGACACCCAAAAACTGAACACTAAAAAAGGCAAGTTAAACATTTAATTTCAAATACCTAGGCGAGACCCTCAAACCCACTGGAGGATAGAATATCGCACAGAAGACTCGGCCACAGAAAATGGAGAGGACATACGTCAAGAGACACGATATTTACAAGAAATTCACGTCCAAATACCCAGAGAACTTAAAACATTACAACTTAGTAATCAAACTAGTCACTATACGCAAGTGACACACATTCCACACAAAAAGAGATATGGAACATCTTTTTTTACAAGAACTCAAAATCATGAGGAAATGTCTTATGTGCACATAAATAGGCTTACACCGACACAAGATCGTTACCAACATATCCTCTCATCCTTACAGGGGTCAACAACATATTGGATCGTACAAGTCTGACTTAACCTAGAAAAAACACAAATACAACCAACATAAATTAAAGACAGAAACATATACACAAACAATAAACACAAGTGGAACGATAAACGTCAGATGATGAAGTCCCACAAAGTCGGGGATAAAGTGTACGTAGGGAAAGAGTGAATGCACAGAGAAATCTCAAAATCGAGTCGGACGGTTTAGCGTGATCCAACAACGTCAATACGCATCATGCCACGTAACAAAGGAAATGCAGCATACCAGATAAACACGAAGATGTGTGTATTGCATGCTGCAGTTGCAACACGGCACAGATAGTGCAGAGAGTCGTGGGAGGCTGATGCCGGAGCAGGGCAAGAGACGAGAGGCCGCGGGCCGAGTGCACTGACACGGTGCCCACGACCAAATATTTGACAGTCCGGGGCGTAGAAGGGGCACCCCCCTCGTGTGTGCGCGCGCCTCGCTCCAGCAGCGGAAACCTTTGTCCCGCGCCGACAAACATGCCCCGGGTAACCAGAGCGTTGAGGCATGTTTTTCAAGAAACAATAGAGCCGCGCAGGGCCGGGCAGGTTACAGGGGAAAGGGTTTAACATCCACGGCTCAGTTGGCACTCCCTCCAGTGCACATGCGCAGTACCGGGCTCCACAGTCATCGTGCACGGTCCCGCGGGCAAAGAGAGTTTATAGCCGCACCCTCCTCTGCTTCCCCTGCCATTAACATCCCCCTAGCGATTGCCGTCAGCTCTCGTTGTTGAAGTGCTCAACACATGCCTGTTCTAAATTACCTCGCCGTTTGCGGCTTTCCTACATTGCTGGTTTAGCCACTTGTTTCACGTATGGTGCTCGAGGCATAGTAACCAGGGATCATACTAGTAGATCTGGCCCCTTCGCTTCTTTGCACTAAGAATATTGTGCAAATGCAGTGATGGCACTTCAAGCTGCGAGCTTTCCGTAACACTTAATAAAATTGTGCTTCAATGGCAATGCCCACGCACCTACAATTCTAAAATTTCTCTGTAGGAATATTTTATGTTTCGCTGTAGAGTTTAAAGCTCGGTTTCAGTCGCCACATTGAATTTTATAATTTTTTACTTTTTTTTTTTTTTAATTCTGAGAAGAAAAATATTAAATCGGCGACCATACCTCAATTATATTTACTTTGTGCTACAATGCAAGCATGGTAATTGAGATAGCAAAGTGTAGTCAGGTCGCAATCAGTCGGGAAAATTATGATTGTAAAAAAATTTGCAACACAGATTTTGGCGTGATTATAAGTTAACGGCTAAATTGCAATGCCTGTACTGTAGCGGGAGGTAAACAGAATTTTCGGTGTAGTCGCAAATTTAACATTTTTCATATTAGAATTTTAAAAACTGTGTAATTCAATGGTGAGGAAATGGGAGTACCCCGAAAAAATTCTAATAGGTGATTGCAGCGTCCTCCGCGTTTCCCAAGGTTACTCTAAAGTATATTGAGCCTGGATCATACGCTTTTATTATTACTCAATTTCTTGTTCTGTTAATACCAAAACTAATAACAGGAATTAATTTCAGTGGTCATTAATTTAAATATTATTTCAGTAACGTACTTCAGTGCACAAAATTACGATTTCTGCCCCATACACAGCATTTATCTAGTCAATGTTTGCGTTAAAATACAAATATATGACAATTTACTTTTCTTTAGGGTTTGGTACTCTGTCAACAATGGAGTCATACAACATGATATATTATTTATTTTCACACTTTAGGGAATGAGCATGGTCTACGTCAAAATAGTATTGTATTACGTTGTAAGACGTCTCTGCAATGCAAGAATAGAGCCAAATAATATTTGACTGACAAAAGTACTGTTAAAAGTATTTGCACGCTATTGTTTCGTAAGATTAATAACAATCTACCCAGAAAGAAAAAATAAGAACTGACTCTAATTCCATTGATACTTTCTTGTTTAAATGTCTATCGTCTAGCATAGGCTGATCAAGGTAAAGTGAGTAATTTTAAAGACTTGCTTAGTTATCCTATGCGCCCAATTGTAAATTTCTGTATCTTGTCAGTATAAACATAGCATTTTAAGTAATAACAGGGTGTACAAATTTCATTATGCACAACAATTTACGTCTTTGGCCACAATAAAAAAAAATTTCGCCTATTTTCTAAAATGAAAAGTAGGATAATGGGATCACCTTCCTGTGTGGGTATGATTATGCATGTTTAAACCAATGTTGTGAAAAATGAGACACATGGTGTTTCTAAAATGACTGATTTTAGCATATTTAATTCATAACGGGTTCATGTTATCAGAAAGGTGGCCAACTGAACGTTTTTATAACACATGCGTTATCAAGAGGAACTATTTTTTAGAATTTCGCCAATTTTGGTACACATATATTTCTTAGTAAGATGACTTGCTTTTTATGTGAATTGTTGTTTTAAAAAGTGGCGACTTTTTTAACTTTTTTGATTACATAAAAAACTGAGAAAACAATTTTCCAACATTTGATAGAATTTGATACATTTTAGTTCTTAGAAGGTATTTTGGCTTTGTTGATGTTAGTTCATGCTGCGTTAATTTATGTACGTCCCACAATTTCGAAGATTTCAAGACATGGGAGCATAATTTTTTAATAGACGTATTAAAAAAAATACCGTACTGACTGTGAGCAAACTATTATTATCATAAATTTGATTTAGTTAGTATTTCTTGTAGGTCCGCCATGTTAGAAGATAGCATGACGTAGACAAATTCAAATATCTCTTATTTCTATATCTACTTATCCGATTTTAACTTTTAGGGCTAAGAAGCCAACGTACGTGGCGTATGAACGGTGTTGTAGTGCGACTCATCCTTTTCTACACGAAACCGCTGAACTTAATCGCAAAATGTTTACCTACGAAATGAACACACTTCAAACTATATGAAATTTTAAAAAAGCAACACACTTATTATAAGCATGATTTCGTGACCCTCAAAATACTAAAACATTTTTTTACTGCTGTTAATTTAAAAAATACCGCCTGGATTCCTAAAGCACATCACTAGAAGCGTCCGTTGGACTTACTAAAAACTTTCACAAATAAAAATAAAATTATATGGTCACCACTTAAAAGTCCCAACAGAAAAAAAAAACGTAACACATAACCACTGCACACCAGACTGGCATGCCGCGAATTGAAGCAATAAGATTACCAACGAGTGTACTGGTCTGAACCTTATCGTTCCACTGTCTCCAAGCATCAAACACATCTGGTACATAGGCCTCTTAATTTGCACCCACGTTGAGGAAAGTAGGCTCATTAGTTAGGCTGGTAACTTCTTCATTGTTACTCTTGACGGGACTGTTATCAAAAGTGCTCGCTTTATTGTAATCAGCCTTCTATTATAAATTATGTTGGCAACATGACTCTTGAAACGCTAAATACTCAGCAAGTTCAATATCCAAACGTCGCTAATATGCTAGACGGTTTTTAATGTATTTTAGAAACAAATTTAATGTTCAGTGTTACACAGGACATTTATTCATACTTTGTAACAACAGTTATTCAGATTATTGATACAGCTAACAGCAACATGCACAAGCCATCCCAGGTCGCTGAGTGACGTGCACCGCTTCGACAGAAAGAAGTTTATATGAAAACTGCATTAATAATATCTGCTTAGAAATAGCACTCAAAGAACGTTACATGTGTGCATACCCATTTCTCGTCCTTCACTAATCTATGAGGCGTAAATTTTCGCCGCCGAATACGGCACAATGGGCGTTTTCGGAGTAAATTTTGGTTATGACCATCTTGGCTCATAATCTAAATGAAAAACAACTTACTCAGGCAATTTATCGACGAGAAGAATTGAACACCAGTTCAGTAACTGTTTGTGGCGTGACGCACGTACACTCTAAAAAAGTAGTTTGTAAATTTACCAGACTTGCGTATAGGAGTGCTAAGAAAGTAGGTATGGTAGAATAGTTTCCCAGACGTGCATGGTAGCACTCCTAAACCTTTTTATAAAACAGTCAAATGTATACTTAAGTTACTATACTTGTATTGTAACAACTGTAAAAGTTTGCATATTTACAAGATGAAAGTATGGTACCTGTCCCATACTGCGTCTGGGATACTAACTTCCTAAACATTTTAGGAAGTTTTTTTTACAGTGATCTGGTTCGCCCTTCGCGATTCCGCACTTCCAGGACTCGGACTTACGCCCAGTTTTGGAAGATTGTACATTTTCATAATCCCAATATCACCTTTGTCTTTAGCGATAAAAAAGTTAATCACTGCATAGTAAAAAAGATTTATTAATTTTACCACACAAATGAAAATAAATTTTCATTAACCTTGAGAAGATAACATTCTGTGCTCTTACTTATTGTGAAAACTTACGGTGCCTATTAGCAAACGTCTCTTACGTAACTCAGGAATACCACTTGATGAGAAGGAAAAAGTACGTAGAGTAAGCCTTTACACGACGTACAATGCTTAGCTTAGCGTAACTCTCCTGCTAAAATACCTGCAAAAATTCCGACACACACACATTATACCAAAAGCTGCAAAACTCCGCCTTGAATGAGATCAGTTGATGAACCCGGATACCATCCAAACATTTATAATTTAATGCTATGCAGACACGCTGTTTATATTAAGTTAGTATCTATTACTTGATTCATGGCATTTGCTGTCTCTCTCCCAGTGATGGATTTTTAGCAATTCTCATAGGGGGGGCGGAGTATCCCTTAAGAAGTATATATACGCACCCCACAAACCAAAAGCGGTGGGTCCGGGGGTCCTCCCCCGTAAAAATTGTGATTTTTAGGTGCAAAATGGTGCTATTTCAGGAGATTACAAGCCAAAAATTTGAATATAATGCTTTCAAATAATGGTTATAATTTTTTACGAAAAATTATGCTTATAAAAGGAAATTCTTTGTGCTGATATAAAAAATTCTGACATGCCATGTGGTCACCACCCGAATCAACAAGAGTAATAGCCATCAATTATAAGCAAATATCATAAATTACAGATATGATAATAAACATGTCACGCGACGATTCATTCCTTTCGTCATCGTGTCAGGATGCCGATATAGCAACAGGGAAATTGGCGCCAAACAAGAGCATGGCTAGATTGTTGACAGGTTTTGGGACAGATGTTTTCGAACCGCGGAAGACGGCGTTGAGACGCAGATAACGACGGGCAGGGGTTCCCCAGGGAGTCAGTTCAGACTTCGGACGCCTTTACAGAGACGGTGTTGAATCAAGAGATCGACGGGCCGGCTTCAGCCCGCGACATTAATTAAAGGTCAGAGTAAATTATTTAACTACCGTTATTCATTAAGGTTTCACTGAGATATGTTCCCGTAACGTCGAAATTTTGACTTTGGCATGCAGTAATGGGAAACTATGCAAGCAAAAATAATGTTCTTCAGATGACTATATATAACGCTATTTCATAAAAATTAGATTTTGGAATTTATAAAAAAAACCTAATAAAAACGAACATGTGTCACAGTATCAGCATCGCCATCTCCTGTTGCTTCACGTTTCTGCAGTTTACTAAAAATATGTAAACAGGTTATTTTCTCTATCTTCCTAGTTAGTACTAAACATTAAAACATAACGTAAAACCCTTCATAACAAATATAGTGTAAACCGTCACTCATTCACAACACACTATTGACTGAGAGTGTGTGAAGACATGGTGTCGTAGTTTTTAATCCGCCTCCCCCCCCCCCCTTCCCCATTACAACTCCGACTGTGGGTAGTTATTTATGACAGGGCCTTGATCTGACCAGTCTTTCTTCGACCTGACACACTAGTCCTCCTGCTGAGAAAGGGTCGAAAGGGACTTCACACAAGAGAAAAAACGCCAGCCAGGCACACAGCGCTTTCCGAGCAAGGGCGAATCTCGCTTACGTAAAACGGAACTTGAGAGAAGGGAAAAAGTTGTTTAGCACTATTGAATTTTGCAGTTATAACATAAAATGTACATATTATATGAGTGTTAAGTCATTTATGAGTCCATTTTCGTGGCTGAATATTATTAACCAATATTTATTTGTTAAAATGTAACGCTTCTTCTGCATATATTTTAAAAAGTTACCACACTAAAAAACACACAACAGGTTCTTAGGGGGGGGGGGGTGGTCGCCCCCTCCGCCCCCTCCCCCCCTCGTCTTTAAATCTGCCACTGCTCTCTCCAGCATTATACAAATATGTTTCGTATCCCTCTTAATTTATTACAATCGAAGTGTATTTTTGCGAGAGTAAAATTTTGTCCGATTCTTCTTTGCACTTCTACTGCCATTCTGGATGGTGTATAGCTGGACACAAAACAAGAGAGAACGACCAACAGGATCACTCGTTTCGTGCAAAATCATCTTAAAGGACGTGCTTTAGCATTTATTCTCGCTCGAGATCAACCTTCTACGAGATAATCTCCCATGAGAAGTAGTTTGAGAAGAGCATCTCGCACGAGTTTCATTTGTACTCTATTTCGTATCGAATAAAAGCTGCGTTAGACGTACAAATTTCTTGGTAAACATACCAGTTTTGGTGCGTCAGTTTTACGTTTAATGTACCAGGTGACCCATTTGTCAAGGATGAATGACTCACAAGACCGACATGAATAATGTTCCTGAAATGAGAGTGAGTGGTTAAGCAAAATATTGTGGACATATTTGCAGTACAATTAAGTCCCAGAAAACCAAGACCATAAATTAAACATGAGACACCCAACAAGAAATTATGTTTAATTAAAAAAAAAGATAAATAAACATTCAAAACGAAAAACTAAACGAAAAAAAAAAAAACTGTTTGAAACTCCAGATATCATAATTTGGACTACACAAACAATTCCTAGCACGAAGACACACAAGACAGTACGACAAATGAACGCCACAGATACGATGTTACACGATACAACGATGAAGCTACAGAACAACACAGTATTTTTCTCAGATGAACTGTGTTATTATGATGTTTCAGTATTTTAAAACGCTATTACTATACCGATTATTTGTGCATGCCAGGTCGGGTTATTGTTCATGTATGTAACAAAGTGGCAAATATATAACTTATATTGTTTTATTTAACATTAATAACCAATGAGATTTTAAATCATTTTAAATATACCACAAAAAATAATGTTGTGGCAAATAATTAGTATATACCGCAAATGCTGTGAAACTATTTCTCATTTATGAAAGCTTCTGAAAGTTGTTATTTTGAAGCGTTAAATGGACTTGTGAATTGTATGGTGTGTATTAACTTTTTCTTTTAAAAAGCGTAGAATCGGCTTTGACTGTTTGTGGTAATATTTTTACTAATAGTAATATTAGATTATTCGTCGCCTTAAGTTGGCCAACGCCTCGCACACTTCGGCAAATATATATACAAGATTTTACTTATTTATATTTAATTTAATGGGCATTACATCTCTTCGTCAGCGAGAAAGAGACTGTGACGCACAACAGCACATTAGAAACGGAACTGGGAGGGAAATCGACCATGCCTTATACTAAGTAACAATACTCGATTCGCCTGAAGCGATTTACGGAAACCATGGAAATCCGAGACCAGGATGGCCGAAGCCGAGAATCGAATCCGGGTACTTCCGAATGCAAGTCCAGCGTCGTCATTTCTTGGTATAAGAGATAGGCGTATATTTGCATCAAACAAGTTTCTTCGAAGTACGTCATGTCTGTTGCTCTTAATGTTAGGGTGGCCTTGCAGAAACATCCCTACACACAAAACTGAAGGTTGTCGCAAACGTCAGCTAGCTGCAAGGCGCCGTCGATATCATCAGCGCCCAGAAAAAAAACACGCCATAAGTAGTCAGAGCTTCGCTGATTGTGCTTGCTGATTGTTTGACGGCGATGTACCACCCCGGTCGTCGGTCGCAGCTGGGCTATATATCCCCGGCCAAGCCGTCAGGACGAGCCATCATTCCGCAGTCGAACACGAGGAGGTTTGATCGCCGAACGTTATTTATTTCCGCACCGTCCCAGGATAACGAGCCGTTCGTATCGCGTAACAACCAGTTAGTTGGTGGTCACTGGTCGAAGCATCGTGAGAGATATCTTCAAGAAAGCTTTTTTTTTTTGTGCGTACTCAAGATTGCGTGGTAAATAAACAAACGCTGAAAACATCAATTGATTTCTACGTTTTTTTCAAAGCCAATATGGATAAAATACTCAATGACAATCCTAGATAATGGTATCTGCCAACTTTATGAGTAAATATTTATCCAGAATTACTAATTCGTTACGCGTGACCTCTTGCGCAGTTAAATGCACGAGGCTCCAGCGTCAGAGATTGTGCCTCAGAAGTTCCTAACTCTGGAAACAATTTTGTTTAAAACGCTGACTAAAACTTGGATTTCTATTGTTTATTTTCGCAAATTGGCTTCAAGAAACCTACAGTCATAGATTAATGCTTTTAGCGTTGAATTATGTACCACGCCCTCTTCAGTATTGATGCAGTGACGCCTAGCTTCCTACAGCGAGGCACACATGGAAATAAAATCAGCAGTTCAACACGCAAAATGTAGCTCGAAAAAAAAAATTGTGATTATCCCACCCTCGACTATGGTATACATAGAGGCTGATGCGACAACTTGGTGATGGTTGTGGTCAAACAGGCAGTACGAGGAAGAGAGGTCTTCGATAACTTAGGGCACTGTTGTCAACAATTAAAACATGGACAAAACAATTGAAATTGCATTTTAACCAACTGGATTTATATTCTGATACAATGCAAAATAAATTGAGGTGAAATTTCCTAGCATGCAAGAGGAAATCACTGCACATGCGTATAGCAAATTTACACAAGTAATTAAAGGAAATATTCCCAGACAATTGTGGAATATAACTTGACAAATGTAAGGAAAACTTCCATTCAATGTAAGATCTATTCCTCACGTGCACAGTAAGGTAAAATTCCTAATAAAAAACCATGAGAAAATCTGGCACATTAGAACTATTTTTTTTTTTCAGTTGATATCGTACATATTACACACGGCCTAATTCATGATACGAACATTTACAGTAACAGTTGGAATCGAACCACTACACCTTGCACTAGTGGCTCAGTTTGCTTATCACCACACCACTGACGGTTTTTCGAAGTGTGTTACCTCTCAAACATAATGATACTCTTCTGCTTTATTTAGTTTCGAAACTTACTAATTTAGTTTTTGCGCATGTTGTAAGACAATTTTCCTTCCCGTATTCGTAAAATTTTACTGTAGTGTACGTGAATTTAACTGTACAATGCGTTAATTTTACATGGTAAACACGAGAAAATTATATCGCCATGCAAAAGAGTGAATGTTACCTTCCACTCGTCAGGTAACGTACGTATATGTTTTACAATGTACATTTTTGTTGAAGTATTCGCATCAAGGTAATTAGACGAGTTATAAAAAGACTCCCTACGAAAACAGAACTGTGACCTAAATTTATTGTTAATTCCTCAACAAGACTGTATTAATTATTTCAAATATAAAAAACTCACTCAAAGGCAAATCAATTAGTACGGTTCAACTCATGAAAGATTCACTGAAACTCGGTGAAAGGCAGGTCGAAAAGTAGTGTTATTCACACTCGGTACGTACTAATGTAGTTAATTCCCGAACAAAGAAATTATTGTTTACTATATTGCAGTCGTATTCGAAAGACTTAGTCTAATATTCACTCCTTCAAACTGCATGTATCACTTGAGAAAATATTTTACTAGTAACACATGTTAGAAAATGACGCACCTTCTGTTGTTTTCTCGCGAAATTTATGTCATATTTTACTTTCTGGCCTTTTCAACAATAAAGGTTGTTCATTTGTAATAATTGGATATCCAAACTTTATAAATCACAAAATACTCTGGAAAACTGAACACCGCTATAGATATTTTTAAAACTATGAAAGAAAGGCACCACCGATAGACAAAATATGCTACCTAAGACCCATGCAGGTTGAATATTGTGGCACTAAGTCCTTTCTTCCCATTCTAAACATATCAGGGAGAATGTGTGGTAGTCTGCAGGTTCAGACTGAGGATAGATGCTGAAAAACCTCTGTCTGCAGATACATGGTCCCAACCGGGCGGCTCGCTGACACTCCAGAACTTGGCAACTAGCAATGTACATCACAGTATGTTGACATGTTCGAAATAATCAGTGAATGCCTTGTCCCAGAAAAATATGGAGCTATCCTTCTCCTGACAAGACGTCCATAGATAGGACAACGCACGGCACCTTCACATCAGCCGTTGTATTATTTGGCTCGTACTGCAAAAATTGCTTGTCTTTAATTCCAGTCACACTACAGGAGACAAAAATGTGCAGCTCCAATTTCGGAACACTGCAAATGTATTCCTAGCCCTATTCTTTGCTGCTTTTGGAAGGATGGAGCAAAGACATTCTCACGTTCTCTTTTATTTATGATACCGGTTTGTCTGTGTACTTGGCCGTCTACAGCACTCACCATGGGTACTACTGCGTTGCGTTCTCCTTTCATGGGGACGTTTTCTTAAATATGGTTTTTAGTTAAGTTTATCCAGAACATAAGTTATATGTTAATTATCTTAAGGGAAAGCTATGTAGGACATAGAGAATGTGTTAACAGTTATTTTAAGACCATATTTGTTTATACAGTATATCTATATTGTGTAATTTTAATTTGAGATAATCTAATTATTGACTTATTTTCAGTCTCACATCAGTAAATATAGATAACAGTCAGCTCACTTAAGCTTAAAATTGCTGATAGTAATTATTTATGTCACTAACGGGTTTAAACTTAGTTACAAGTGAGCAAACGTAAAATAAATAAATCAAGGTCTTGTCCTAGTGTCGCTCACAATCAATCAAAACAATTTCCGCAAGCTAACAAGAGCGTATGTTGCCGTATGTGTGGAGGAGCATGTTTACTGTGGGGCGACACAAAACCAACACGACGTAGCGTGCGACGCGTGACATCTACTCTAGCAGTACAGTAATCATATCAGTCTCCCACTGTTCCTGAAACCTTACAAGCGGTATTAACACACACCACATAAAAACAGGTAAGAGGAAAAATATTTAATTAACTGGAATCTAACCGGATTTGCTTATGTAGAGAAGTATAACAAAAATTGCGGAAGGTTATTTTGCAAACAAATCCCTGCAAAAAAAATTTAAAAAAAAATGAATAAATAAATAAATGCAGAGAAAAAAATTTTTAATAACCTTCATAAAAGTACTCGGATTTTCCTTGAAGTTATTCGTTTGAACAGGTACAAGGATTTGCTTTACAAGAAAACTGAGGAAAACTTTGCAATCAACCAAACAGAATGTTTAATTTATGTATAAATCACAGCCTGTGGTATGCACTTTACTAGAATAAAATGTGTATACATATAATTGTCGTGCTATAAATAGTTGAACAGTAATAGAAAATATAATAATAAGAAATATAGAATACACTGTACGTAGTACGTTAATTGAGTTGGTCTAGAGATAGTGCGCAGCTAACAACTATAAGAACACATGTTCGAATACCGGTGCATTTATTTATGTAAACGTATACGTAAAAATCATTTATGCAAAAATTACTGAACGACTAACTTATTTTCAAAATCAAATAACACATACTGCCACACACGCAGCTACCTCTTTCTCTATGCA
This sequence comes from Medauroidea extradentata, assembly GCA_003012365.1. Classification (NCBI taxonomy): domain Eukaryota; kingdom Metazoa; phylum Arthropoda; class Insecta; order Phasmatodea; family Phasmatidae; genus Medauroidea; species Medauroidea extradentata. Next base: position 879 of record PNEQ01039375.1, on the reverse strand, counting down.
AGACCACACAATGCAAGTATGTGGTGCAAGAGTGGAATAAATGACGTCAGTAGTGACATGATGAATTTCAGCTATTTAATAGTAAGGTTATGTATCTCAGGGTTAATTTTGAAGTTACATTTGCACTGCTCATCTAAAGTAGGATCCGGTATGTGTGTGCGGGGAACACCAGTGTATGTCTTACCAACCGAAGTTCTGGAAGCGTTCGCTAGTGAACCTAGAAATACTTGCATGCAGAACCACCTAAAATATACTCCAATACTACTGAAAGAAACTACAGCCCAACGAATTTTAAAATAATTTATATCGTACTATGCTCGTAACGAAAATGACACACATAAGATGGCTGAACAAGATGTGGTATTAGTAAGACTAACGTAAAGTAATATAAATTTTAACATAATTGATCCTACTTGGCTGACTCCTAGTACTGAAGAATAAAAACATCTGGATCCTTCAGAAAACAAATTAAGTAAACCACATTGATAATACAAGATGAGTGTAGCAGAATATACCTAAATTTTATCATGTAATTTAGAAAAGATGAAATTATTATTTGTAATTGTGCCACGGCTAAATCTAGGATTTGAACATGAATTCTTTAACTCAGAGATGCTCGTCGGGCGAATTATTTCCAGAGAGTTACACGCTTACAGACTGTATCAAAATCGGAAGATGCAGTCGTCAATTACGGTCAGGCTCTAACTACGAGACAAAAGGCTGGCGAGACTTAGCTTTATTCTTCATGTCGGTGAGCGAAGTTCTGCGCCGTCTGGAAGTTCTCGTAGAACTGCGAGGATAGTGTTTTCTCCGCGTCCTGTTCCCTATATCAGCTCACGGGCTGACTGGTGCCGGCGAAATAAAGTCTATATACGCACC
>PNEQ01039374.1:0-12801 GCA_003012365.1 Medauroidea extradentata | reverse complement strand
GGTTTAGGGTAAGGTCATTGCCTATTCAGGACTCATCTGTGACTTTTCCTTGTCCTAATATAACTACGCAAGCGCAGTACGCTTAGCCCTACAGACGGCTACGTACGTTACAACGTATTTTACCGCTTGTTGGACGAATATCGTTTTTAATAATAAAAAGAGAAAACAAAAATATTCTAATCATACAGAAAATGAAACTTTGTGGCAGCAGGAATACTAAATAATAACTCACTAACATTTTAAAAGCCCAAATAATCCAAAATAAAAAAATTTGTAGTTTTAAAAGCTTTGCATTAAACATATATTTTTTTGGTCATTTTTACGAAAGTGGTTGTAGCTCAGGCGCTAAGGTGTCGGCACGATAATAGTTTTATTTGGGTTCGAATCCCAGTCACTCCAAATGTTTTTTTTTTTTTTTTTTTACTTTTTTTATATTATGTAGGACAATAAGGTAAAGATGAAATTAAGGTTTATTTCCATAAATATAGTTTTTAAGCATTAAACTGACTCAAAAATATAGGAATAAGATAACTGTATAATGAATCGTTAATTGATAGAAATTTTTTACCTCTGTAATTTGTAGCCAACATGTAGGAATACCATGTCTAGTGTACGCAATATAATGACTTGACGTTTTTTGTTCTTTAAATGCTTACAAATAGAATGAATAATGGACGTACGATTAATAGGCAACTTTTGTAAACCGGCCTACTTAGAAAACATCCAATTACAATTGTTACAAACTGTTATATACTGTTGATTTAAATACATTTTTGTAAGATACGATACGTTTAACTAACATTCAGAAGTTCAGACCAAGTTTTTATTTACAAACATTCCAATATTTTTAAAATTAATTTCCGAAATAAAATTATTAGAAGTAAAATAAAACGAATGTCGTTTATATATTTTTTCCTAAACAACTCGTATTTAATCTGCGTAACGTCACGTTAAATAAAAGTCTCAGAAATAATTAAATGTGTTCACGATATATTCACCTACGAAAAAAAAAAAAATTAAATCTGTAACGGGATGTTTCCAAAACAGCTAGCGTGCTATAAATAATTTGTAAAATTATCTCCATTCTCGTGCCATTGTAATTCAAAATTTAGTTAAATATATGGAAATAAATTACAGATTCGTAAAAGTCTAATTCAAAAAATCATTTGTACGACAGAAAATCTGCTCGCTGGTTCTGTGACTTGTGCATAGAGACGATAGGACATTTAATAGGCGTGCCAATGCTGCTCTTAACTTAATAGTTTTTTTTTTTTTTTTTGTATTTTGTAAGGAAAATCTCAAGGTAAGTTATCACATTTAAATTTTACAGTTTTATTTTTAAAGTAAACATACTTGTACACTAATCGGCGAATGGTATGTGCATATATCGAGAAAGTACAAGCTTAACTAATAAGACTACTTTCCTTCATTTGGTGCAAATAAACCAAAAAATTTCACATTGATCATATAGATATAAATGTTATAAAATATTTCTTTGTTTCTTCATGTGATTCTATCTTCTAACATAGTGAACCTACAACAATTTTCACTAATAAAACAAAATTTTGAAAAATTAAGTTTTTAATTTTATATTTTTTTAGAGTCGGCGCAGATGTTATAGGAGAAAATAAATTAATTCATGACATGAAATCTTGGGAAATAGAGTATGTTCAGTATAATTAACGTTGAATCGCCAAATTATATTTAATACACAATTTCCTTGTAGGTTATGCGGGATAATTTCTTTATTTTAATGAGGCTATAGCTTATGAAATATATGTCAAAAATATGTCCTAAAATTTTTTCTGCAAAGTGAATTATAGTGGTAGTAATATTAACAAGAAAATAAGTATAAAATGATATTTATTTTAAAAAATGTATAGCAATAGAACAAGTGCTGAAACAATTAAAGACCAAATAGCCTAATTTATCAAAAGAATAAAAATTATTAAGTCAATTTTAAACTATTACCCATTTTACGTAATCATTTAAATTACATTTTCAACTTACCTTATCATAAATTTCTCCACGCGGTACTAATAAAAAATTTTCTTAATCATCCTGTGTTAGAAACCGAAAATGATATATTAAAAATACGTTAATATCAAACATATGTACCGAGTTTGGTGATTTCCAGATGCGTGGTTAGTGTAGATAACACATGTGATCAAGAAAACTTAAGATACTCACATTACCAGCATTTTGATAGGCTAACGTAAACGTCTCTCTTCAAAAAATTAGTTTTGTTTATCTCATGAAGAAAAAAACGTTTTAAATGACCGTCATTGTGAAAATATGAACTAAGTACATATAAGTCTAATCAACTTTTATCTACTGTAATATATTTTTATCAAGTTTGATTACATTAGCTCCGTGTGTTCGATTTTTTAATGTGGAGGAGAAATTGAGAAGTACACAAACGGACAATGGAAAGTAGACAAAGAAAAAGAAGAAAAGCCTTCGAAGTCCTGCATACGTGTGCACGTCATTGTGGTAGCCGTTTTCCCAGGCTTCCGAGAGTTGCGCCGAGATTCGGCCGTTACCAGATTATTCGAAAACTGCTCAACGCACATGAGTGATGTATGCTTAGAAATATTGTTCAAAAATACTATACACGTTGTGAGGAGGTTGCGGACCTGGTCCTGATTTAACATTTTGATCTCTGCTACATTTAGTCAGGTGATGAATCCTTTATGGCGCTGTTGAATATGTTCAACACAACTATTGTTATTTTTCTTGTGTTCATTAAGTAAAATGTTGCTCAGAATATTGATTCAAACATACTATGTAGGTAAACTTTATAAAATATTGAATTATTAAACTATTTCAAACCTGATGGGACTTGTACTACAATTCAAAGAACTCAATTTAATGTGATTGTGAAGTGTGAGATGTTAAAAGATACACCTTTAAATTCTGAACAGATTATCTTCTTTAACTATTTCTGTACCGAGGCTATTTCAGTCTCTTCAGGATGTTTAGGATGTTGGAGTTTTAGACTAAATCTAGTAACAAATGTAGATTCATATAATTTTATTGCAACTGCACGTGTCTGTTGATCGAGCATTTTCCTGTAATTTATTGTAATAACATTTTGTTGTATAGTGAATTTTCCAGTGCCTACCATAATTTTGAGTGTAAACACCTAGTGGTGGATTTGCCCAAGGTTTCCCAACATTTTATTTTAGTGTATTTTGGGGCAATTTTTATGTGGTAAAGTTTTATAGTGAACTTGAAGTTGGCTGATTTTGCTGTTTTCTGTTAAAGTATCAGGTAATGTGCTGTAACTCTATAATCAAGTTTTCCATATCAAGTTTGGTATCAAAATGCTCAGCATTGAATTTCCTAAATTCTAGCTAAGAGAGTTTTTGTTGTGCACCTTGTCAATTAAGTACTAGTAGGCTTGATATAAATTGGTATAACTTTAAGGGAAGTGGTAGTCTTTAGCAGTCAGACACAGCGGCGCCGATGATGGGCGCAGCTTTCTTGGAATCCATGCCCTATAAGGCCATGTTGATGGTGATTGGCTACAAGCCAGTGATGGAATGTTTAGGGTGTTTGTGACGTCTGCAAAGCTAGTGCAAGGGCGAGCAGAACTATTTTCTGCATCTGCAGTAACTTCCTATCAGTCATTAAGTAAAATAAAACCTTAATTAACATGTCAAGTGTATTAATAAATCTAATTTAAGCTCAGGACAAAGTAGCCTAGTAATGAATTGCAACAAAGGTATTTAACTTTATAATTACCACTTTGACAAAGATTTATCAGTTGGCGCATGAATATGTAAGAGTGGGTGAATCAAGGTAAGCAGCGGGCCTGGATGGGGGACAGTCGGGTCGGAATCGCGAGGCGAGACAGACGTGTGATAGGCCGAGGGCCGAGGGAATTTTATTTGGTATCGCGAGGCGAGAGAGACGTGTGCGCGGCCCAGGGCCGAGAGAGTTGCTGGTGTGGGATCGAGGCAAGCGTGGCTGCCCTTGCCGAGTTTAAGGCGTTTTGCTAGCTTTTCTTAAAAGACTTTATAAGTGGTGAAGGAAGCGGCCAAGTAGCTGCAGGGTTTTTATTCTGTTCTAGTTGAAACTAAGGACCGTAATATGTATTATTGTGTGTAGTTAATGCACGTCACATCTGCCGTTGTAGTCTTTTCGGCGCGAAACTCCAACCAGGCCTAAAGAGAACCTTGCATCAGACATCTTATCCCGAGGGATACAGCAATGTAAATTTTTTGTAACAAGTTATTTTTGGACAAACTACATTAAACTTCAAGTGATTTACTCGAGAATCTGACTTTTTAATTGTATCTTCATTCTTGAGACTCTCGACTGAAGCTATCCAGCAAACTTTTATGTAAGGACGCATTACAGCACGGAGAGAAATGTATTGTTTGATTAGTAACTGCCATAGCTTTGATGTTATATAATGCTGTTATTCTTGTTTACTTCCTGTTAAAGTTAAGCACACGTGTTTAACTTTTACCGCTCGTAAATACGCTATTTATGAACAAGAGTAAGAAACGGAAAAACTGTAGTAACGAAAAATTTTTAAAAAGTAGGACTCGCAAAGTAAATTCTTTCTAACAAAAAATGGACACAATTCTACATTCCGAAAATAGTCAATCGCAAGCTCCTATTGGACATCTTTATGGTTTGAATCGATCAACTGTCTGTTCATTTATTAAAGACAGGGAGAAGATTAAACAGTATCATGACAGTTATGCAAAAAAAGGGTTCAGGTACCCAAACTTCTAAACTGCAACGTGTAGTTATTGAAGAAATGAAAAATAGACTCCGTGAATTGAAAATCAGTACCAGAATAACAATCCATCTCTTTGTTAGTAATCCAAGGGAAATCCAGCAGTTCATTTGAAGACTGCAAGACAAGTCAGAAGATACTACTGATGTACCAAAGTTTCAAGCAAGTAGAGGTTGGTTTGACAGGTTTAAGTCGCGAGCAGGTTTACATAACATAGACTCCAAGTGCAGGTAAGGAAGCTACAGAGAGATTTGTCAAGACGTTTGCCAAACTTGTTGGTGACAAATTATTACGCTCATCAAATTTTCAATGCTGATCAGACAGGGCTCTTTTGGAAGAATATGCCTGAATGACCCTACTTGCCAATGAAGAAAAAGCAATGAACATTTTAAGGCACCGAGGCATTTGGTTAAATTGGGGTTCTGCTGCACAGTACAGTATCAAGATAACATTTTAACTTCACCTGCATTCAAGAAGACCCTAGAAAAATTTAATACTGTACTTGCTTTTTTGTTAGAAAAGCATTGAACTAACATGAAGTCTTTCCATAGAAGTTGTTCATCGATCCAACTTTCATTAGTGACCCTGCCATTTTAAGATGAAATTGTAAACAAAAAGGAATGTCAGTTGCTTTAAATATCCTGCTACAGAATTCTCCTCCTTAAAAAATGACCGCAAATGACAGTACAGTTGCTATTTTCACCTTGAAGAATTGAACACTAGACACAGAAGACAGAAATACAATTCCGACTAGTGCTATTCATAAGAAACGTAATATCAAAAATGTAACAAGGTTGCTAAATGCAAGACACATGAGCAAATGGAACCCTTCAAGTATGACAATGTTACCAAGAAGTACATGTGTCACAAAGTTTGACTAGCCACCAAACAAATTGAGGAAAAAGTATACAGTTGTACTATAAAAGGTACAGTGAAACCCTCTTAAGAAGTTCCCACTTCAGAAGTTTTTCCCCTTAATAAGATTGAATTATTTATACAATGTCTATGAATACAATCGTAATTTGATCCTTTAAAGAAGTTTTCCCAGCTAAGAAGTTTGAATTTTTCAGTCCCTTCACAAACTTCTTAACAGGATTTTACTGTACGTGCTTTAAAAAAAATTCTGGAGTCATCAATACTACCAGAAACATTCGAAATACAAAAGCTTTGTACAAATAGTGGGAAATACTTACTTTTTGCTTCATCTTTAACTACAGGTGTGGGCACTAACGTGGCGTCAGCCTGGAACGTTGCTAAACGTGCTAGTTTCTGCGGAGGCCCACACTGACGAAGGTCAACGTCCCCGGTCAAGGAAGAGATGACAACATCCGGACTCCTAGAGTCGGCCCTCTCGCGATAATGGCGGCTCTTTGATAACTTCTTCTCCTTGAAAAAGGCACGTCCAACCTTGCGGCCGTCTCCTTCAAACATTGACGGCGGCGATGCTGATGAGTCGCTGTCGGAGCTATCAAAAAGGCTGTGCTTGTGGCCGGCAAGTGGCTGGAGTTGTTTCCTCTCCTCAGAGATACTCCGTTCGCTTGCAGCCTGCTGTGGACTGCTCGGCTCAGGACTTTTCTTTCTCTGGGGACTTTTTTTAGGAGACTGGGAGCTTACCTTTAGAACAGGAGGTTTCAAATTTGGAATAGGGCTTTCTGGTCTTTCTGATTTTCTGGGTTCAATAGGACTAGCTGTTCTGGGTATAGGACTAGCTGTTCTGGGTATAGGACTAGACCTATGAGAACTTTTGCCACCTGAAAACAAATTTACTGCTGCCTCTACCGTACTTATAGGAATTTGGGGAGGGCTTTTTGACCGTGAAGAAGACTTGACCTTGGGTACCGGACTTTCTGATCTAAATGTAGGACTTGCTCTGGCAGTTTCCATTTTTGGAAAATTGCTTTTATTCCTAATTACAGAAGTCTTTGCTCCAATGGGACTGCTAGCCTTTCTACCAGGACTTCTAGATTTTCTTGTCAAAGTACTTTTAGATTTTGGAGGACTTTTTGCTCTTGTAGAAATTTTTGTTAAAGTAGGGCTTTCAGATATTGTGGGACTTTTGAGCCTTGTAGGACTTCTGAGTCTTATGGGACTTTTGGACCTAGCAGATCTTGCAGGACTTTTTGGTCTGATGGGACTTTTGGACCTTGTGGGACTTTTGGATCTTGTGGGACTTTTGGACCTTGTGGGACTTTTGGGCCATATAGGACTTTTGGACCTTCGGGGACTTTTGGATCTTAGTGGACTATCTCTCTCAGAGCTTTTTCTGAACACAGGACTCCTAGATCTCTGAAAGGATTTTGGTAAAGGACTCTTTCCTCTTATTGGACTTCTACAAAGACTATCAATTTTTGATAATTTATTCACCCCTAATATATTTTTGTCATCCCTCTTTTTATCCACAAATTTTTTCTTGTCTGCCTTAGAAGGAGGAGAACTCTTGGAAGGTTCCGAGGCATTTGCCTTGCCAGAGTTTTCCTCCTTCCGATCAAGAGATTTACTGGATTCAACTTTAACAGTTTTTTCAACCTTACCACTAACAATTTTCCGTGCTGCAGCAGGCTTTTCCAATGGAGAGATGGGAGTAGGAGAAAGGGAATTTGGGCCTGTAACTGTTTCAGCACTGCTGTTATCACTCTGTGTGCTAGATATTTCTTTGCTACTATCTGTAGCCACCATGCTTTGAAGGACTTTATTTGTTTTCAACCGAGGGTCTTTCCTACTAATTCCTTTGGACTCTTTATTTAATAAGCCAGTACTAGATAGGTTTTCTTTTATTTGAGGTTTAAGTGTAGAGTCTACTTTTTTAATACTATCAACAACAATGTTAGGCTTAGTGATCTTGTCATCTCCCTGAGGAGGCACCTGGCGACCAGCTAAACGAGGGTCACGGGATCGAGCCACAGGGGTGGCACTATGCTTCTCTGTTTCTGTCTTCACCTTCAGGGTGGACAAGGCCTGCACCGCCGCTACCAGCGCGGGGCTCTGCGAACACAAGTGCATAACTACATGCTAACACCCTTCTTTCAACACACAGTAAGTACCAGGATTACAACAGACAAACCATGCTGTTACACAAGAGTCCCGACTTTATGAAGTGATGCTGTTCCAGGGATTGACATCAACAAAATCAACATGTCTGTGTATGAAAAATCAAACAATTTGAACCCAAAAACTGAATATTTGTAGGCTGCAAGTTAAGTGTACACTCAATTCCCTATTACCCGCCATAATCACAGTGAGCGATGCTGCTGATAATCCACAACTGTAATAAAATATGGTTTTTCTTAACATTATACAGTATATTCTGTGTTTAAACTGCTCTTATGTGGCGTGACTACAAGAGCTGGTAACTACGTGCACAACAAGTAGGGGTAAGCAAATATTCAAAATTTCTAATGTTTACAAATATGTACTAAATTTGTGTTGTTCGAATTCGAAAAACGAATACCAGACTCCCAAATTTTGAAATATTCAAGCAATTACAAATAGCGAATTTTCAACAATTTCTTAAAATAATCTCAGCAGATAACATGGTTATTACCACTTACAAGCATAACACAATTCAACGGATATTACCGCTTTCGGGGATATTTATACATTTACAGTAAAGAACTAACATTCACTGACATTTTCAACACACTATAAATAAATCAAATATTTAAATTTCATTTGTGGTGTCACATTCGTAGTCACAGATACTTATTTATCATCATGTACTTTGCACTCGCATGAATGAAATAGTTAACTTGTTCATAACTAGGCCAATGTAACCCAGTATAAGGATGTATACGGCGGGACCCCACATATTAATTGCGGATGCTAGTAGAGAAGTTAACAGTATCTTATTCAAAATTTATATTTAACTGTTAAAGCAAGATAGAAGTATTAAATTTTACGTGTCAACTTTATCTGATTTATATCATATTTGAACTCATTTTAAAGCTAATTTGATTTCAAGAAAATTTTCTAAGTAACTTTTATATTTTCCCTTGTTTTCATAGTTAGTATACCAAAAATCAAGGTAATCGCTGTAGTAAGGTAGAAACAAAAGGAAGTAACTCGTAGCGTAGGAAAGCTTCGCCTTTTACGTATTCATGATGTAGTCAGATCATTTGTATGTTGTGATGACTTTTGTATTGATTAATAGAGTAGTGGTCGAGCAATGTGATGAAATTCCGGCATACAAGCTATTTCGTGGCGATCTTGAAGCAGTGTGCAGCCAAACAGCCTAATATATATATATATATATATTATATAATGTACACTAAACCCCCGATTTTACGAATACTCACGGTTCCTCTCATCGCATTTGTAAAATCGCTACCTTCGTAAATTCGATAGCGGCTTATTTGTGCCCCCCCCCCCTCTACTTTAACAGAAAATTTTAAAATTGCATTTTTTCTTCAAAGTGTCTCTAGGACCCGACTTCCGTAGCGTTTTGCGGGAAATTAATTAACGTAATAATGCAAACATAAATTTATATCAGTAGCCAGACGTCACACTGTTGAGCGGTAGATATGGCCGACCCTTGTCCCCAAAAAATGAGAAAATCGAGATTCCGAGTGTCTTCTCTTGAGCGAATAGCCCGACTCCCGTAGCATTTAACGGGAAAATAAAGCAAGTGATAGTTTAAATATAAATTTATATCAATAGTGAGACGTCTTATGATCAAAAGAACATCACTAAACAATAGATATGACCAATCCTTTTCCTAAAAAAATGAGAAAATCGAGATTCCGAGTGTCTTCTCTCGAGCGAATAGACCGACTTCCGTAGCATTTAACGGAAAAATAACGCAAGTGATAGTTGAAATATAAATTTATATCAATAGGCAGACGTCTTACGATCAAAATAACACCGCTAAACAATAGATATGATCGACCTTTGTCCTAAAAAAAAAGAGAAAACCAAGCTGCGGAGTGCCTTCTCACGGGTGAATAGCCCAATTTGCATAACGTTTAATGGGGAAAAAAAGTAGGCATTCCTTACTAGTAAAATGCCCTTGTAAATTATTCACCAAAGAAAGAAGGAATAAGCAGATGTATTTATTCATTGCGGAGTTTTATATAACTTAACATAAAAACATTCCCTCGACGTTGTTGATGAATTGTACTAGTAGCATGCAGAGCGGATAGATAGCGCAACTGTACAAACGTTCACAAGGTGGTTGATAGATAGCGGCACCGTAGCATATACCGACGTTGTAAAAATGCCATTTTGTGACGTTCTTACCTAAAATCGTCGACAATTACATGTATATATGATTGAAAATAATCACTTTCACAGTCAGTATATGCGGTAAAAATAAATTAGGAGTTCCGGGATTACGTAATACGCGAACGTCTATTTATTTTCCAAGTTCGACATACCCGGAGACAAATGTTTCTACACTTGGAAAATAGGTAGCGCTATTATCGTGCTCACTTGTGAAACCCACGTTTTACGACACGCAGTAACGCATTGTTTAAGCAAATTATGCGCCAAGTTAATTGTTTTAAGTACGTACGGTGTTAACGCAATAAAGAAAAATATCACGCTATTATTTATAGGGATCGTGTAAAAAAGTAAACTCATTCGGTGCAAGACTAGAGAGATATAAGACGTCGTGAAACAGACTAGAAGGAGGCTGTACTATAGTTAAATGAGCATATGCGCATGCGTTGGAACTTTGCGTCTATAGTACGACCTCAATGTAGATCCTAATACGTCGCAGTTGGAGACAGGCCGGCCGTCTTGGCAAAAGCGGCGCCGCCACAGGGTGTCCACTGATATTCGGTTTTGGAATTCCCTGACTTTTCCCTGTTTTCCAGTTAATATCTGTTAATTTTCCCTGACCTATTATCGGCAAAACTGGTACTTTTTAAGGCCTGCATCGGCCAAAAGGCTAATGTGATTGCTTCACAGTAACCGGCCACTCCTGTATTTTGCTTGTGAAAATAATGCTGGGACTTTGGTGAGATTTCTCAAGGATACTTCTTATCTTAATCCGGGTTAATCCCAATCTTAATTATGGTTATTCCCAACTTCCTTCACCCTCATCAGTGCTCAAGATCCAAAATGTTACAAGCTGCCCTAACTTCTTGGCTGAATTGGTATCTTTGATTCCATAATTTTACATCAACACAGCACATTTGAAATAAATAACTTTAATGGAACAAAATTAACAGAATTGGATACATGCATTTGAATCACAGACTACATACTAAGCGACTCACTATGTTGAATAAAATAAGAAAAACAATTTTATATCAAAAAAATTAAATCAGGTTTCCCAGCAATGAATGTAATCAGAAGATTTACAAATTGATTTACTGCGATAACTAAATTATAATAATTTAATTATTCAGTACTACAGAAATGTTTATTGGGGGCTGTTTTGTATCATTTTTCCCTGACCCAAATGAAAATTCCCTGATATTTCCCTGTAAGATGAAATTCCCTGACTTTTCCCTGTTTTCCAGGTTTTCCCTGTCGGTGGACATCCTGTAGAAGGAGGCTGTACTATAGTTAAATGAGCATATGCGCATGCGTTGGAACTTTGCGTCTATAGTACGACCTCAATATAGATCCTAATACGTCGCAGTTGGAGACAAGCCGGCCGTCTTGGCACAAGCGTCGCCGCCGTCGCCGCGCGGTTTTCAAACTGTCACTGCCATATTTTTTAATGGATTTTCGCTATTTTTGTTTTATTTTTAACATTGTGATTTACCAAGTAATAACTGCAACTCTACAATTCATATTTTAATGCCGTGAATTAGATACAGTATGATTTATTCAATGTCAACGTAATTCCTTACAATTTTTTTTGTCACATAATTTTGTTATTTTTTGAGGGTTCCTGAGATTGTATTCGTAGAATCGCTACCTTTGTTAAATCCAGGGTTCGTAAAATCGGGGGTCTAGTGTACTTGTCACATAAAAATATTCAATCTTTATTTATTTACAATGTTAACCAACATTAAAAAAGACCGGGTACCACATAAAAACCGAGTAAATAAAAGCATTCAATAAACCTTAACAGTACGCCTGTCGTCCCTTCTACTTCGATATACTGTACTCGAATCTTGCTTTCAATGTCAAAAATCAATACTGTCGATTTACTTTTAACTGATAGATGTCAACCATGACATGCCTACATTCGATCATAATGTATTTGCGTAATGAAATAAATTACTATTTTAATAAACAACTCTGAGATAGTACCCTGTAAATAGTTTTGAAACGCCGACATTGCTGCAAATAATTTACGTTACCGCGATATTAATGATTCATTATCAAGAATTAATGCTTGATGTTGAGCTACAGAAAGGTAGTATATGTACTTCCACAGTACCATTTATTCAAAATACGTAATTCTATTGAAAAATATTACTATTTCACTCAACTTTCTTGCAAATTACGTCCAAAAACGGATGCTACTGCCACAAGAATGTACATTGGAACCCCATTACTACGAGTATGGGATATTATGAGACATTCGTAATTATGAGTTTATTGTAATGCACCGTCAGTTTGTGTATGCAGTTTAATACATAAATGTTCGGTATTTACGAGTGGTATTGTCAAGAGCAAGTTTGTAGATACGAGAGATTCACAAGCAACAATCATCAATATACCACGCAAAAATATTTTTTTAAAATTACAAGTAAACATAATAAATACAAGCGTACGTGATAATCATCGTTAAGCGTGGCAGAGAGAAAAACGCAATATATGGCAACGGTGGAAATGGAAATGTAGTTGCATCTGGCAACGCTGGCGCTCGACTCGACCTCGATTGTTATTGATGCCATCTTAGCACAGCATGAAAGCGAAAGTGGCACGTGGACTGAGTACACAGCATCACTTGCGGTATCTTGGTTTTATTATAAAAAACGGCATTGCAGAATCAGTTTCAAACTCACTATGATATATTGTTCGTAGTGTGTGTTATACTGCAAGAAATTAATTTAAATAAAAAGTTACGTTTACGTAACTTAACCTAGTTGTTTGTAGAACACGTTAGATTTGCCCAATCATAGCAACGCATGAAAAGGAGACTTCATTTG
>PNEQ01039373.1:0-12801 GCA_003012365.1 Medauroidea extradentata | reverse complement strand
TGGTAGCTAATAGTGAAAATGTTGATGTTACAGTAAACCCTGAGTCAGTGTCTAGGACAACTTTTTGTGAGGCAGCAGGTAGTGGTAATAGTGTGTTACCAGTGCCAGTTCTGAGGCCAAGCAGGGCCATTAAGCGCCCTAAATACTTGCAAGACTTTGTTAGTTAATCTAAGAGTTTGTTCAATGTATATAAAAAAAAAACTTAAACCTTAACTAAGGGAGATGTAAGATATGTTTAAAATGTGTTGTGTTGGCACCTTGTAAGGTGCTAGTCAGATGTTTGAGTTGCATGCTGTGTGTGGGCGCATCATCATGGTGAAAACCAAGATGGCTGAGATGTAACAAAGTTGCAATAAAAAGACTTTGTCAACTTGCGTACGCTGTTTCATTAAAGCATCTAACAGTGCGGGCTAGGGGTCGCAACTTCGTTGCCCGTGGTATGCCATGGCGACTGAAAACTACTGATAGCCATGAACTTCATCATCACTAGGCCACAATTTAACTTAAATTCTTAACCATAACTTCAAAATCACATCATCCCTGAATTATTTTTAACCACGTCATAAATCATTCATGCCTGTTACAACCCCATGGTAAATGCAGAAGCCTCATGGCTTAAGCATATTGACCTGCAAAACCCAAGATATATTTAAATTTCTAGGGTAGCAGGCCCCCTATTAGATTAACGATTAGTGAATCAAATCAAGGACTTCTACCCCACTTTACCCAGTGGGGAATAAACGACTGACACTCTATGCTTGGGTTTAATTCCTTCACTTCCCTTTTTTCACCTTCCTGGTGCCTGCTCCTCCTTAGAGGTAGCGGCCCACTGTTCTATCCTGATACTTACTCCTTTAACGAGGTAGCGGCCCACTGTTCCATCATGGTGCTCGCTCCTTTAACGAGGTAGCGGCCCAGTCCTTCCCTGGTGCTCGCTCCATTTCGATAGTAGTGGCCCATTCCACTTCCTCCATCCGTAAAAACAATTCATATCCTGTACTATATAGAAGTTATACATATGGTGTGCTGGGTGACCAACAGCCCAGTTCCAAGTACTTTTAGTAGGTGTTGTGGCATGGACCAGCCCATAATAGGTTCCAACAATCATCCTCTCCAGACAGCGGCGCACAGGGTACAGCCCGGCGGACGACCCCGACCCTGACGTTTCAAGAGTCTCATGCTGGTCCGAGAATAACAGGAATTAGCTAGCTGGTGCCCATCCTAACTCTCAGAATCACAGCTCCGACAAATCCTGAGTTTCTTGACCCAGCCTCCCTTTTGTCCAGCTTTGCATGGCTCCTGTATCACAAGATGGTGGTTGTTCTCGTTAAGTCAAGTTTGTTGTGCACGTAGACTAGCAAGCTTGCTCATGTAGTTTACCGAGAATTTTTCCACGGATTGACCCCATGTCATCTGGTAATCTGTTCTTGTTTTCCACCCTGCACGAACGTCTTCTGTCCGTTGAGCACAGACGTTGCTGGGCCATTTTTCTACTGGTACACTAAATTGTGTTGATTGCTGTACACACTCTTTATCAAATGCCCAGGAGTCCTTTGTACCATACCCTGGATCTTGTTTACCTTCATTTGAATGAGTGGTTCAGTGCAAACAAGCTGACTTTAAATGTAGAGAAAACTGGAGTACTTAACTTCTCAACCACTAAGCAATTGAGAAATAACTTCCTTGTGAATTCTAATGGAATAAATGTAAAGGAAATACCCTCTACAAGTTTTCTAGGTCTACACATTGACAATACTATAAATGGAACAAACATATTGATTTTATAACTCCTAAACTCAGTGCAGCTTGCTTTGCTCTCCGCAACTTATCTGGTATCCTTGAAACTACCTACTACTCTCAAGCAAGTTTATTTTGCGCTCTTTCACTCAGTTATGTCATTTGGCATTCCGTTCTGGGCTACATCATCTAATAGTTTACAAATCTTTCGTTTGCAGAAAAGAGCCATCAGGATCATAATGGGCTCAAAAAAACATGATTCATGTCGCGTAACATTCAAAAAGCTACGTATACTGACTTTTACATCTCAATATATTTACTCTACAATAATGTCACTGATAAATAATTCTGCCTTTTTTGTAAACAATCAAGCCATCCACACCTATGATACAAGAAACAATACCAATTTACACATTCCGAACAACCGTCTGAAGAAATTGCAAAAGGGAGCTCATTTTTCTGGTATAAAAATATTCAACAAATTGCCAGCAGATTTAAAATACTTAAGTAAGAATAACGTTATAAGTTTTAAAAAGGCCTTTAAAAATTTCTTCTCCACAACACCTTCTATTCCATTGATGAATATTTTAAGAACAGTGATATGTAATTCAATCAGCACATTTAAGTTATACTTGTCTATACTAGTCATCTGAGGGTGTAATCAGGACGTAACGCTTAGTACATGAACCAATGTCATAAAAATTTTGTTTCAAATGAATGCTGTAAATACTATAGTTATGTATGTGACTTTGTATTTAATTCTCTTCGCTACAAGACATTCCATTTATGAGTTTCAATAGTATTCCTGAGTGTAATCAATGTAAATACTGTAAATATGTATGTGATTCTCTATTTAATTATCTTCTCTAACTAATGTTCATGGTTTGTATCTAAATTAATTCCCATATGCATATATTTGTAATGTGTATTGATTGTATTGTAATTTGACAACTTCCATATCCCTGGTCACATTGACCAATTGTGGGATCAAAGGAAGGCAAATAAATAAATAAAAAAAAGTTCGGAAGAGACCGGAACCTGGCTGGTGACATCACCGGAAGTGTCGTGGAAGATGCGAGTGGGTTCATTTCATTTGATGCTATGTACATGTTGACTTGAGAGGTGGCATTACATGATTATGATTAATACTGCATTGCCGGCATATTAAGTTCCCTGTGCGTGCTGCTATTTTCTCGGCCATACACAATGATGCAGTCGGGAAATGGTTATTGCAGCATGCACAGAAAATTAAGTCTAACTCATTGCTTTGCTGGTAGCTGGAATGATCTTCTTGAATTTGTGGAATTCCCTTGTGTTGCCCCTCACCACGTAGCTCATCATCGGGCATGGATGGAACAGCTCACAGCCAGCTTCTCATCCTCCACCATGGCCCAACACTCACCAACAATGTAATGACATTGACATGCACTCACTCCCAATCGAGACAAGCACACAGATCCAGCCATAGTTTCTCAAAAGCAGACTATCCACCTCCGACACCAGGTGACCACGCATGTCAATATGTCTTCAATGTATGAGAAGCATGTTTGATCCATGCCAGAGCAACAGTTGAATCTGACCATGCATGAAGTGACATTATCTCACCGTATATCTGTAAATTACGTTGTTGACAATGATATATAAATCGAGCTAACAAATAAGACTTCACACAGCACGAAGCGTGGTTGGGAGATTGACTTAAGGGGTGCCAATTTTGTCATTTGATTTGGAAATGTGAGGCGGATATACACAACAGCAGCATATCCTTTCTCCGCTGCATCTGAAAAACCATGTAACTGGACATCAATAGGAGATCCACAAGCATTAGCATACCAGCAGGGAATCAACAGAGATTACAGTCACAATTCCATACATACACTGTTGCCATGAGTCATTAAGAGAACCTGGAAGAAGATCATACCAACCAAGTCCATGTAACCACAATGGTTGAAGGAAAATTTTTGCCCACATCACAACAGGAGCATACAAGCCCAAGGGATCAAAAATCCTAGCAATATAGGACAACACTGACCGTAGTACACAATGATAGCTGTTCTTCTACATTACATGAAAAAGCATCTCTTTCAACATTCCATTGCAGTCCAAGAATACTATGAGCTCGTTGCAAATAATTAGTGAATGAGATGACCTCACAATTGACAGCTGGGAGATCTTTTAATAGTGAAGGGTGGTTTGTGACAAACTTATGCAACTCGAAACCACCTTTCCCCAACAACTGAATAAGTTCCTCCCGCAATTCTAATACTTCAAGTGATGCAGCATCCATGATAATATCATCAACAAATGTTAGAGTTCGTAGCACATTTGCTTCCCTAGGAAATATCTTCTTCAAATGCAAGCTTTTGTAGCATTCTATTGGCATGGAAAGGTGAACTTGTTACAACGTATGTGACAGTGTTCAATTGGTACTTACCAAGATCCTTAGATATGTCTGAATGCCACAAAAATCAATTGGTACTTTCTGTCATTAGGATGAAGAACAATCTGTTGGTACATATGTTTAATGTCACAACATAAAACAAATTCATGTGTTCTGAACTAACAATTACGTCCACAATATTTTACTGCAATTTGGGACCTGAATACAAACAATAATTTAAAGAATGTCCTGTCCAACTCTTGGCACTAGCATCAAAGACAAGCCTAAATTTCTTGCCAGGAAAGCTTGATGCAAGGTTGCTGCAAGCTTGTAACAAGCTTGCCTCGTACAAGGCAGGATACAACTGAAAAAAAATAGGCTTGATTCAAGCCTGACTCAAACTTACCAAATAGGGCTTGTAACGGCTCGCCTAAATACAGTCAACTGTAAGCTTGCCGCAAGCTTACATGCTATATGGGTATCTGGCTTGAGGATAAACTACACAGCTCCATGTGTTGTGAAGTCTCATATTCTGTCATGAAATCCTTGTACAAGACCCAAACATCAGGCTGAGTAAGCAGTTTACGTTCCAATGACAAGAATAGCTGATTGGCTGACGATTGGAACTGACCAAGCACCATGTCAGGACGTAAAGAAGACGACCACCATACAGACCTGATGGTAGTGTGTTTCTTGGTATTGCTGCTCACATGCAACGTCATCTGAAAATGAATGCTTAACAACGGGGGGTTCCTCCAATTCCCAAAACCTTTTCAGCGGGAACCCCTACATATTTGTGCACAGTTATGCTATTGATGAGTTGATTGGTTCATTAGTTCCAACGCATGCCGTAGGACATTTTCCTATCAAAACCCACCCAAAAGTGGTCTCGAGGGCAACTGGTAATCCTTCTCCTAGGTTAAGCTTCCCTCCTGTGAGAACTTGAAAAAATACTTCTGCCCCCAATATCAAATCAACTGCACCAGGAGTGTCAAATGCTGGATCTGAAGAGGAATTAACACTAACTGCTTTCGAATCACAGCATCCACATTTGTAGGTGGCAGTGGATTGGTTATTTTGGACACTACTAACATAGAATGATTAAACATTGATGACATGTTTGTTCCTGACATAATATTTGCAGTTATCCTACCGCGAATCTTAACATAAGACTGGGACAACTCTGTGACTTGGTCATTACAATTTTCTCGTGGCAAACACAACTCTCGAGATAATATTTCTGAAATAAAACTTCCTTGTGCAGCACTGTCTAAAATGGCCATCATACAGTCACCTTATGAGTCAGCAAGCAAAACAAGAGCAGTGGATAATAGGATCACAGAGCGACTAGAATGTGTGGCAGACACTCCTACGAACTGAGAGACTGACTCATTTTCATCTGGAGAAGTAGACAAATTAACTTGAGGATCTGCTCGATACAGCGACTGGTCATTAGCCCCATTTGTGACATGTAACAATGAATGACGGTGTTGTCCGCAGTGTGAACAGACATGTGAAGGACAGTTGGCTACAACATGAGATGTTCCCAAACAATTGAAACACAAATGTTTTTTTTACGTACCATCTGTTGTCTTCATCAGGTGTTTTTATAGAAACTCAGGACACTTGTAAGGTGTATACAGTGTCTGTAGGCAAAAAATACACTTTTTCCCACTACCCTCAAAACATGAAAAGAAAAAAAAAAACCGTTCAACTACTTGCAAGGTTGCCTGTACTGTATTTAGAAGCAATCAAACTCGGCTTGGTTCTTACTTCTTGCACATTCTCCCTTCTGGATGCTTCCAACTATAAAAATGTAATCAATTCCTCGATCTCCTCGATCTCTGGGAATGCATCTGGCATGTCTGTGCGATACTGTTCAAACTTTGTTCGTAGTGAAATGTCTAATTTTTTCATTAGAAGAGTAAGCAATACAGGATTACTTTTGGTAATGTTCTGGCCTAAGCTATCAATAGCACGAGCATTTTCCAGAAAAGTTGTTACAAAATGACGAAGTGATTTGTGTTGTGCTGTTGTAATATTTAGCAACTCTAGAATCCTATTGATGTCGAGCATTACCAGTTTTCGGGAGTGTGGTACCTTGAAGACAGACTCTGCCATGCAACTGTGTAATTTTCAGTAGTTAACGTAATATTCCTTATGAGTTGTGAAGGCTCACTCCTTAAAGACCCAACAAGATAATGATACTTCTCAACTTCAGAAAGAGCTTGATTATCATGCATTGTGGCCTTAAAAAATTGACAAAATATTGGACATTCTTCCCACTGACCTGAGAACAGTGGCAAATTTAGTTTTGGCACTGACATTCATGTGGGGCACAATTGCTGTTGTTGGTTGCTCAACACTGGACAGAATAGTCGAGAGAGTAGTACGGATGTCCATAGTGAGAGATGCCAGCCTTGAGTGTGTTTCGGCCAAGAAATCTTCATCATACGCAAGAGAAACGTTATCAGACTTTAAAAAGCTATCAATACATGTGTTAATTGTTACCTCAGTGCTGTTCAAATATGACAACTATACCCCTGCTTCGTGTATGCCAGTTGCAGATATATCACTATTATCAATGAGTGTAGAGAAATGAGCAGTGATCTTATTTAACAAGTTATCTTGAAGTCTTAACTGCATTGATAAACCTTTGAAATTCATGGTGTGAGGATCAAAACAAAACCACATACAAACAAAAGAGAGAGAAAAAAACCTGGGTGACTAACCGGATAATTAAAATGCACAACAATACTACTGGAAACAAGATAGAATGTAGGCCAAAGATAATACGCAGAGCAACTCACAAAAACAAACTAGGTTATACTCACAACAAAGTATCAGCAGACAACAAGCGTAAATTTACGAGACAAAATGAGTTGGTGTGACCGAGACAAAGGTGCACTCTCTTGAGACCAGATCAGGGCAAAAGGAACACCAAAATACAAGCTTTTGTTTCACATGACTGATGATTTGTGGAATACTTGGTAGAGTCTTACAACAGGCTATGGTGGGAGGGGAAAACAGGCCTAGGTATCCCAAACTGCTGGACGATGGCTGCTTCAAGGATGGAAGGAGCTCGGCAATGGAGTCCTGGGTTCACCCAAACGAAAGGAGGCAGTTGCGTCTGTCTGCTGGCTTTGGAAGATTGTTGATGTTCCCTTCTCGAAGCTCTGGTAGATCTAGGCGAGGTACACTCTCGGTCGTCTTCTGCCCAGCTCGGTGTTAAGGTATTAGGGAAAGAAAAGAGGGGAATGCTAAAGAAGATAATTGACTGAATAAAATATTGTGGATGCACCTCGAGAACAAGAACTGTAGACTGCGAGAAAAATGGTGCTCATGGGAGAGAAGAAGCCTCTACTTGTCCCGTTGCAGTGATTGTCAGACACCAGAATTCCTTCAGGTGGATCACATTCGAGAATGTTTTCCTGACATCCAGGTCTGTAGGGTTAATCGTGAGAAGCAGGTTCGAGTCATCAGCCCAACCACAGTCCATAACGGGTCAGCCACAAAGAGAGACTGGGAGTTCCATCAAGGATCCTGTCACTGACCTGTGGAGCATGAGGGTTGATCCACTAATTCGGGGATGAGCGATCTGTACTCGCTCGAAGTCCTTGGGATAGAAAATCGTTGTCCTAGAACCTCTCTCTCCTGTTCTAAATCCTTAAGTACCTACTCCCAAATGGCTTTTACCGTGGGGAGTACGGAATCCGGCAGGAATCACTTTGCCCGCACCACAGTGGCTCCACCCGAGCAGTCTGTACCTTGCTCTGAAGTGATCATCCACTTTGGTGAGAACTCCGGGTGTCATGCATTTGCCAAGATGTGGACAATTCCCAGAAGTGAACTGTTCTGAGGTGGCCTTGAAGAAGCAGATAGCAGTAGAAATGGTGAAGGATCACTAGAAAAGCATAGGAAATGTTAGCCAGAAACAGATATGCAGTATTAAATGTTCGAGCAGAGTAGTTTATTTCTCGACTATAAGGTAAGTGCTAAGTCAAGCTGTGGGATCCTGTACATGCCTGGATAGCGAGGTGAAGCAGCATCGGCGTCGCTAACACACCTAGACTTCCCAGGTGAGGGACATTGTCCAAGTTCAAACCTTGTTGGGTTCGACTGCGCACAGCTTCCCTTTACTCCGAAGGACAACGACCCACACCATTTGCCTCTGACCGCTGTAACTATCGTCTCTCGATGTCTCCAGTAGCTTGTGGTCAAAGCAACCCAACCCAACTCTTCCTCATGCATCCTTCGAAATGCTTATACAGGTGCAGGCACTGCATGTTGTTCAGAAAACAAAATCCATAGTTTGATATTAAAACTTGTATTAACCTTTACTATCCAAAATTACGAGGTCTCTAGGTAGCATAGTGGTTGTACAAATTCAGACTGCAAACTACATCAGTGGCTACATACATTAATACAAGACAAAAATTCTAAATACTGGAATAAACAATATTATTTTGAAAAACTTTTTTTTTTTTCCATTACAGTAGCTTTCATTAGTAGCAAAAAAATATTTAAGATTTACTGTCTTTTTAACTGTATAAAAAAACTGAAATACACTATAGAGTAGCCCTTAAAATGAAATCGACATTTTAATACCACACAAGGAGCCAAACTGCCAACTGGAGTTCGCTTCTGTCTGTGCTGCCATTATGTAACTCAGGCTCTCAATGCACTGGAGATCACGTGCGTGCTTGGCGCTGTTCGCTCTAAGGTCAGCCACTACTCCACAGAGCTCTCTTTCCTCGACTGAAGTGCTGAGTTGCAGTGCCAGGCTTCACAGCTCGGCCATGCCACACACCATCTCCCAACATAAAATTCGGCAGTAGGAAGGCGATGCAGACCATACGATAGGGCCTTTATGCTGGCCGTTGTCTAGCTCTGCTCGTGAATGAACTCACATGCTTTCTCTAGAGCACACAGTTTCTTACAACAGAAACTTTACCCGGTATCCTTGACAGCATCCACAGTGCAAGGCCCAAATAATACATATGCCCTACACTTTCAATAACTTAAGTACAAATACACCACCAACAAACATGGTACAGTTATACACTTAAAGCCCTCTACACAAGTACGCGGCGTGGCGCGATGAGACATGATGTCACACCAAACGAGGCAATCACAGTTACATCAAGACAGTGCCCATTCTGAGCCCACTAGCATCTGTCTGTAGAATGAGTGGTCGGTATGGATCAGGACGGTGCCGTATTGGTGGGTCTTGAAAAAAACACTTATTTTATTAAAGGCCTCCTCAAGTTCTTTACTCCACTGGTACTTTTTGTCTTTTTCTTTAGTAGTCCATTGAGGGAAGCTAGTGGGACATACTCTCTTACCAGTTGCAGGTTTCCACAATTGGAGTAACTGTTTCTTATTTTTAGGCCTTTCTGCCTTTCGGATTGCCGCCACAGATTCGGGTTTGGACTCATTTCCTTTAGGTGTGGCTGTGTGCCCTAGATATTCTATCCTTATCACACTAAAGTAGCACTTTTTCAGACGGCAGGTGAGATCGTGAAATTATAACCTTTATAGCACTAGACTAAGGTGCCTTCTGTGCTCCGCCCAGGAAAACGAGTTAACTAGTATGTCATCTAGGTAGGCTCAGCAGAATTATCTTGTGTATCCTACTAATACTTCCAATGACATTAGTTTTTGGAAAGTCTCAACACGAATGGTATTACCCTAAATTGTAGTGTTTCCTCATCTGGGGTTGGGAAGACTATATACGGTTGTGATTAAGGAGCATATAAAGGGCAGAGTTGGCACTCCCAGGTTAAGCCCCGCGTCTTATTTTCTGGGCCGTTTTGGCCTCACTAACAAATATAATTTGCCAACCACGTAGCTCGAAATCATACTGGAAATCGCCAGCTTAATTTTATATTTATTTAATAAAACTCTATCAAAGAAAACAAATAAAATACAATTTTTTGCTACACCATGTAAACCTAAGATGCTTGTTTTCTTTATTTACGAATATTTTCAGTTTAACATTGTTTAAAGAGAATTTAGTTTTGTCCCTGCAAAGCAATATCGTTAGCGGTATAGGTAACCCTATTTATTTTCTAATTTTAATAATGCAGGACACTTATTGGGAGTTTTAGAAGTATATATACATGTATGTGTAAGTAATTTATTCGAACATATCAACTGTGGTATGGGTTTGTAAAATATTTTTTGGGAAAATGTTATGGTTATGGTGTCCGCAACAAGGCACTCAAAATTTTACTACACACACTTTTTTAGCTGTACATTCAATACATCGCACAAATATAGCAACATAAAACACTAAACTCTAGCCTTCAAAATCATATTTCAAAGAAATTACAACTTGAACACAGTTTCTTACAACACGCACATGGTACAGACAAAAAACAATAAAATTGAACGATCAAGTTGACAAATCCAACGAGTTAAAACTTCCATCAAGCTAAATTTTAAAATGTAAACTGTCTGTTACTTTATAAGTTGGTGTGCTCGTTAAAGCTGTTCGAGTGTGAAATTAATGATTTTATTTGAGTGCGAAATTATGTCAGTTTCGCAGACGTCACTTAAGACTGCATTTTCCTCTTATGGAAAAAATTTAGCTTGCATAGTATTTAAATAACTGCATGTAAAAGTCAAAATATGCATAATTACGGGTGCAAACAACCAAGGAAAACTATCAGACATACTGAAATGAAATAATTTACACTGCATAGCTGCCAACCTCAAGGATTCAAAAATAGTACAATTTTCAAAATGAGTAAAATTGTGCGTAAACGAGTCACGGCATTTCACGTGTTTTTTGTATGTAAATGCAATCGAACTACAACACTTTAGCTATTTTTAAAATAAAATACTACACTGTGAAGATGTCAAAATTTTGTATGCAAAATAAATTTAGAAAAGGCCAAATAATTAATAAAATTAGCTACAATTTTGACTACTCTATTCATATGTTGTGTTCATGGATAAAATTACATTGCTTCCCTAGGGCTATTATAAAGATAACAAAAACAGGGAAATTACTGAGCGTATTTTCAGTAGGCTTACTTTGTTGTACTATCATAAAAAATGTTTTAATTTTAATATTCATACAAATCTAAACAAACCTAGAATAGGTAGTTTTGGTTTCTTCAAGTTTACAAACTTTATCGATTTTAATACACCAATACATAGGCCCCTACATAACGATTTCTGGTAACACAGTTTTCAAATTCTCTTTCACAGTTCCATAAATGCACGAAAAATTCTTACAGAGAGCAAATTAGGTAATTTAATCACACTTGGCTCATCTAAAGGCCCTGCTACATAGAGACGGTGAGTCGTCGGTCGGTGCCCAGTCGTTGCCATTCTGTCGTCTGATTGGAGAATGTGACCATGACGTCAGAGTCGTTGTCGTGTTGTTGTCGGGGACGGTGGAGTTGGCTAACTTTTATCTTTCACCAACAATCCACCGACTCGCAATCATTAACAACTTAACAACTTTTTCAAAGATAATTGAAAAAGTAGTATACATAAGACTGAGTAACCATTTGGATAAGTATAATATAATATCACCTTCACAATTTGGTTTTCACTCTAAATTAACTACTGAAGATGCTATCTTCAACTTGACAAATAATATATTACAAGTCTTAAATAATAGAGAGAATGTGGTTGGTATATTTTTTGATGTGGCTAAGGCATTTGACACTGTAAACCATGAAATTTTAATATCTAAACATAATTATTATGGAATAAGAAAAAAATTTTAAATTGATTATGTCATATTTATGTGATAGAAAACAAACAGTTTTAGTAAAAAATAATTCTTCACCCCCTTGTTTATCTAATGTTGGTGAAATACATTATGGAGTACCTCAAGGTTCGGTGCTTGGCCCCTTATTGTTTCTTATTTATATAAATGATTTATTTATTTCATTACATAATAAGGCATTCACTGTACTTTTTGCAGATGACACAAGTTTATTAATTCAGGATAAATTAATTAATAATTTAAGTTTGAAGTCTAATGAAGTGGTTTCTAATTTATTTGACTGGTTTCTGGTAAATAAGTTGACTGTGAATCTGGATAAAACCAAATTTATAAAATTTTCTTCTAAAAATAATAGCAATTTTATCAATGATATTAAATGTAATAACACTGTTTTGGAGCAAGTGAATGAAATTAAATTTTTGGGTTTGTTTATAGATAGTGGTGTTAATTGGAAATGTCATATAAAATTTTTACTTGGTAAGTTACAGTCTGCTTTATATACATTAAGATATATGAGTAAATAATTTAATTTTAAAGTATTGAATACTGTCTATTATGATAATTTTCATTCCCTAATATTGTATGGTTTGATTTTTTGGGGTAATTCTGTTGATGCTGTAAAGATTTTTAAATTACAAAAGATGGCAATTAGAATTATGACTAAGAGTAGAAGAAATGAATCCTGTAAGCCTCTATTTAAGAGACTTGATATCTTGCCACTGACATGTTTATATATACATATTATTTGTTGTTATATGTTAAGAAAAATAATTCCTATTTTGTATGTAATAATACTATTCATGAGCATAATACAAGAACAAAAAATAATATACATCCACCTTCTTGTAATTTATTAATGTATCAAAAAGGTGTATATTATTCTGCTTTAAAAATCTTTAATAAATTACCAGAGGATATCAAGTTTTTGTTTGATGGT
>PNEQ01039372.1:0-12801 GCA_003012365.1 Medauroidea extradentata | reverse complement strand
CTCTCGGACAGTCCCCCCGCCCGTGACGTCAAACGTCGCTGACGAGTGAATGCCCTGTGGGACAGAGAGGGTAGATGTTGCGCCGATCTGGAATGGTCGCTGCTGACCATTCCAGGAAGGTAAATCATGGAAGGTTCTCGACGGCGCAACCAGTAGTTATAAATACCTGCCGGCCGTGTTTTGGAGCTCTCTTAGCTCTTAGACCTCTTCTTGTCTCTTCGCTCTTCGCTTTTACACTTTTTCGTAGGACTTTTTGTGAGCTTATTAGGACTTAGGCGATCATGGCGATGCCCCGATGGGCGAGACGACGGCCTAAGTGCCAGACGGCAGGAGTTTCAGTTTAGTTAGTTTCTGTTTATTATTACTATTAATTTTTAGTTTCGGTTAGTTGTTTATTTATTTCCGGATAAGAAGACTTCGTAGCCCTGAGATGGATGAGACTTCGCTGGACAGGAACATCAAAATGATAAGTATTCTTTCATGTTATTATTTTATTATTAATTATAATTATTTCCCCTTTAGATTTCGTGTTCGGTATTTGTTGAATAGTCGTGGATACGTTGACGCGGTTATTTGTTGTTGGCCAGTGCAATTGCCTTTTATTAAATATTTTCAAAGTAATGTAATAACCTCGGGATTGTTTTGTAATGCCAGAAACCACTTTACTGTTTAGTATAATTTCTTAATGTAATATCTGGTCACAATCCATCACATTTAAATAACAAATCTTTTTCCAAATTGTACAATTTTATTTTCATTAATGTAATATTTATTTTTGTACAACATTTTATTTTAATCTTTTGTAATAAACTCCAATTATTTGAATTCACTCTTTCATTTCAAGTAGTCGAACTGTAGTCCCCTTTAACATTAATTGATAGTCCCTAGTTGCAGAACATGTATCTTGACTTAAATACTTTTATAGATGATTATGAGTGACAAGCACATGCGCGATGCAAGATAGGAGACACGACCCGTATTGGGACGTTAGTCTATGTTTCGATCTTCTGTACCCCTCACAATAGATAGTTTGCCAAGCGGAGTTATTATTTTATTTCAGTCAGTTTGTTGTGCTCTACCATACATTAATACGTTATGATTGTAGCTAGGCTACAAGGTGGAAATTCTATATTTAAAGTGCTTGCTTGTTTTTATTTTACTTAAGGAGCTACGTACCGTATGTATACCCCCAGTGATGTTTTATAATAATTACAGAGATTATTAATCTTTATGGCTTATCGTTGTGTTTCAGTCAAATGCTTGTTTTATTTACTAGTGATGTTTATTTGCTTTCCATCTCGTAGGCTTGCATAGCTTAATAATTCAGATATACTTTCATCCCCCATTTTACATTCAACACTTTAGCTACAAACAAGGTATAACATAACTATCATAAACACGACACTCCACATATGTTTAACTATTTAACACTGTCTATCCTTTTTTACTTTATTTATTTTACTATGCCCAGCCTTGTGACACTTTTATGGTGGGAGTCGCCGGGCATGACTTTCGTCGGTGACTTCCACTCTGACAATATTATAAAATTTTGACGAAGTTAAATGCCTCTAAAGTAATGGTATATGTCACCACTATCCATGGCTCTACTTGCATTACTCTCAAATAACGTTCTACTGATAAAAATATAACCATGAGTAGAAGAAAATCTTTAAGGTAAAGTA
Source organism: Medauroidea extradentata (assembly GCA_003012365.1). Lineage (NCBI taxonomy): Eukaryota > Metazoa > Arthropoda > Insecta > Phasmatodea > Phasmatidae > Medauroidea > Medauroidea extradentata. Next base: position 11,119 of record PNEQ01039372.1, on the reverse strand, counting down.
GGACAATGGCGGGAAAGGCCACTAAGCTACTAATTACAATTTAAACAGAAAGAGTTGTGCACAAGTACTCACAGGAGGGTACTTGCAGATAGAAACACACACACATAGGACGAACACATTTCTCCGCGGACGCGCGGTCACAACGTTTCACAGACTACATCTACTTCATCAGGTGAGTGGAGGTAAAGTAGTAGAAGAGAGAAGCAGACAATTAACAGGTTAGTGTTTCCCAGTGCGGGCAGGTAGCAAAGGTGAAATTGTGCACCGTATTAGCAGTTTTATTTTGTCTTTTGTTTTAAATCACAGTGGAAAAATTATTTTTAATGTGTACATACAGGTTAACACACATTGTCTAGGTTATGGCACCAGCGGTAACCAGTGGTGCAGAAGCAGAAGGGTCTAATGAGGAAAATATTAGTGAGCAAACCACTTCTGAGGCAGGCAGTGAGACAGGGTCTGTCATGATGTCTCCCTCAGCTGTAGAGGAAGAGAAGGGGCTGGCAAGTATAGTAAACGAGATGTTAGAGGCACATAGTAAAGCACTAGTAGGAGAGTTGAAGGGGCTAAGAGAGGAATTAAAGGATGAACACTAGGCGTAATGAGATCCAAACAGACAGAATTTGAGAATAATTGTACAACAAGTTTATGTGAGGTGGAAGGGAGTGTCGAGGTATTGGTCCTAGGGTAAACCAACATTACTAGCAGGGCAGAAGAAGTTGAGAGGAGTTTACAAACAGAACATAACCTAGGTAAATTTGCAAAGACTAACAGTAGATATGAGGCAGTGCAGAGGTGTGTCGAGGAGGAAGCTGTGGTAAAAACAGCACAATTAGGTGAGATAGAAAGGGAGATTATCAAAAATATACCGTATTTACTTGTGTATAATGTGCACTTTTATTCCAAAACAACTGATAAAAATTCAGGGGTGCGCACTATAGACGGAAAATAGAAAAAAAGCCGCCACAAGAAAAAATTGGGGTGGGGAGAGAAGGCTGAGTTGTAAATTGGCGGTTGTCATCTAGCGTGGGAGGCAGAGAGAGAGAATGTTTCTCACCACCTGGTTCCATCATTACTACACTTCCTTTTCTTTTTCTCTACCCCCTCCACACCTCTTTTCTGCTGTAAATGTTGCTGCTAAAACTGTATTTTTTTTTGTTTGCCGTGGCAGGAAAGTTTATGGGTAGACGGAAGCAATATGAGAAGTTAATTTAGATGTCTCATGATAACCATCTTTCCAAGGAAAGAAAGGAAAGGAATTAAAAAGGATGACACTGTTCTTTTTTTTTTGCCGGGAGAGGAAAAGCAAGGCAGGGTGGTGGTTGGGGCCCTACAGTCCTCTGCTTGCAGCCATCCCTTGCCGCATTCCTGAGCCTTTCTTTCTTCTAGCGCGCGTCGGGCAGTAAATAAAAAGGCAAGCTTGCTCTGCTGTCATGGCACGTTATCTCGTTTGGTGGAATGGCTTGCGGAGGGGGGAGGGATGGTTATTCTGGAAGCAGCAGACAGGACACAATATAGTAAGAGTTGTGAAGAGGGGAGTGTTGTCAATGCGCATGTGAGCCGGCTGCAGGCTGATTGCGACCTTGGCAGGCTATCTGTAGATAGCTGCGGACATGAAAAGCCACCCCTCCCTACCCTCATCGTATGCATCCTCTCCGTCCGTCACACTCTAGCCACTGTGAGTCATCTTTCCTCTTTCTCTTTGTTATCCATGTTTCCTTCCCTCCTCCTCCACCCTAGCGAATCCATAGCCTCCCTCACATCCTCCCTCGCGCTGTTTCACGATTTTTTACTCCCATGATTTTTTAAATTCTAGCAAGGCACATAAATTTTTTTCTCTGGAACTTGTTGCAAAAATCATGGTGCGCATTATACACGAGGGCACACTATACACGAGTATATACGGTTGTACCTTAACTAAACAGGGTGGAAGCATAATAAGTTGCACAAGAAAGAAAGATCAATTAGGTAAGGGAAGTAGGTAATGAGGCTAGTGTGAGTATATTAACTGGGGGGTGCAGTAACATAAGGTTCAGCCAGTCTTGTCAAGAGAGGGATATTCCAAAGTTTTCAGGTGAGTCAGGTATTTATCCTAAGCGACATCTAAGTAAGCGGAGTGAGTTCTTTTCAATTTTTAACTGCAATGACGAGGAAAAACTAATTGTGGCTAGGAGATCTATTATAGGGACCAGTGCCAACTGGCTGAAACTAGTAGAAGATAGGGTTAAAACAGTCAGAGACTTTGTGAGGGAATTCTGAGTGGAATATTGGAACAGCAGGATACAGGGGATTGATAGGGCAGAACTGTATCAGGGCAGATGTACAAGTGGCAGTCTAGAGAGCCATCTTACTGCAGTAGTAGAGAGGTCTAAATACTATGATGTTCCCTTTACTGAGGAGGAAATCATTACACTTGTGTTTTCACAAATATCAGTAAATAATCAGGAAGGGTTAGTAGGCAAGGATGTCACAACTATTGAGCAATTGAGAAAAATTCTTAAGGAGTTAGATAGGATACATAACCTCAAAACTAGCCAGGGAAACCAGAGTGGGAGGAACGTTAACCAATCTAACATTAATAGGAGACTAGTGATTAATTTTGAACAAGACAGAGAAGTAGGTGCACTGGATGATAAGGGGAGAATGTTACAGAATGGGTGGAAAAATAATAACCACCAAGGAATTGGTAGCAGGTACAACCTAAGGCAGGGAGGAAGTAACAGGCAAGGAGAAGGAAACAGACAGCGGTATTACTACCCGGGGCCACAGTTTAACAGACAAATCTATGAAAACAGGTACAGATCACAAGGTACAGGAGAGTACTTGTGACAGGGAGCAGGTGGTTCAAGTAAAGCCAGTCCACATGGCGGCTGCTACATTCACCGACAACAAAGAATTCTTACTGGGGGAAGAGGAACAGAATGTTAGGAAAACTGTAGTACCAGAGTTATCATGCAAAGTAGGGGATCAGGAAGTAGCAGTGTTGTGCGACTCAGGGTCTGAAGTGTCAGGCATTTCAGAACAGTTTTTACACAGTTTAACCAAGCGTGGATTTAGCTATCTGACTTTACCAGTACCACAGTTAACAGTAGTTGGAGCAACCAAGGAAAAAGTAAAAAGTTAAACATACAGATGTTTTTAAGTTTTCAAGTTGGGGAACAAGAGTATAGAGCTAATTGTCTAGTAATACCTCAGTTGACAAAATAAGTAAATAGTGGGACTGATTTATTGCTTAATCACAACATAATTGTTGATTTTGTTAGAAGAGAGTCATTCAGTTTCAGGAGAACAGTTATGCAACAGGACGCTGGTAATTTGCAAGTGCAACTGATAGATTAATGGGAAATAGAGTGTGAAAAATATGTATTAAATGGGGCAGTAGGTGAAGATTTGTTGGAAATCAACCACATTAAGACTTGTACCTGGGAGCTAGGACACTTGACAGCTGAGGGAGGAATCAAAGGCACTTGTAACCAATATTTACTAAAACCTTATATAAGTAATGAAGAGTAGTTATGCTATGATGACTAGTGATGTGTGTTTGGTCTTGGAGGTATATGTCAGTGAGTTTCTTATTTCTTTGGTTATTGTTCTACACTATTTGTTATTTGATGAGCATTGTGGTCAGGAAGGGAATGTTTAGTAAAATGAAGTACAACATAGATGAGGTCATGAGACAAATTGTATTAGTGCAAAATTTGATAATGTTGATCAACCCGGAGGTTGCACAGCTTAGAAAGATATTTCAAGTTGTGTTAAACAATTATTGAATTTAATGTAATACGGATAAGCAGAATTGTAAATGACAATGGAGAAAATAGTTATAACTATTTAAGAAAGTAAATTTGGAAATGATTAACTTACCTGTACTGGAGGGATAGCAGCAGTGTAAACAAATGTTTGTGAGTTAAGTTTCATAGTTATTGATAAAATGTGTTGAATATACGGCAGTATGGAGAAGCATGGTAATAGAACTATGTCAAGGGAGTTGATGTTTGATTTTGAGGTTAGAAACTGGATAATATAATTGTGGTTTTTATTAATTTAGTAAAATGTAAAGGGGAGTGCTGCAAGAGAGTAATGGAAGGAGGAAGTGGTTGTAGTGGGAGAAGGTGTGTGAGTGCAGGTATGAATCATGTGTTGAGTAAGAAGAAGCGTCGACATTTTTTGAGGTTATGTTGATTCGAGAGCTTTCGTCTCTTGCCCTATGTTTACTATTGAGGAAGATGATGATTGTTGTAGAAGTTTGCCTCGTCGTGGTGCAAATAGGCATGTATTTGTTTTATGGTGGTTGAAAGGATGCCTCGTCGTGGTGTACACCTTATAATGATTAAGGAATTATTTGGTATATTTTGTGTGAATTTGTGAAGTTGTAATGATGTTTGAGTGGTAAGAGGTTATGATGCAGCCTCCTTGTATTAAAGATTAAGTAGTAACAGATAATTATGTGCTTCTTGGTGACTGCCATATTTTCAAGTAGTTACTTATCATGCAGGTGTTGCAGCCCGACTAGGTATTGTTCATGGAGATTCTCTACGAGAAATTCTTTATTAATGGAAAAACCTCTTTCTAAAATAGCATTCCCATGAGAAATAACAAAAATCATTTTCAAAAATATGGGAAACTCTTTAACATCAGGGACACTAGGAAGAATATTATGCATCCAGAAGTGATCCACTCTGTCTACAGTTTGAAAATAACTACACCAGTCAAAAAAATAACTACTACATACAGTCCTAAACTCTTTTTGAATAATATCTGCTGCAATACAAGATATCCAGTTGTGTTCTACAAATATATTCAAAATGATTGAGAGATGTGCATTTCAAATGGCAGACTGCTTGGCTACAGCAGGATCAAAACAAGAAATTCCTTTTGTAAGTTTATATTTCAAGGGTAAATGTTCCAATAATTTTTGGCACAAAACAGTCGTGGCACGGCAACAGTATTACTTCTAGTTTTTATTGACTCCCTGGCACTTTCGTAAAGCTAATTTTGTGGCATAACCTAAATCAATTTTGTTTGCAGCTTTCATCTGTAGATCAAGTGGTGTCACATTTGCTATGGATTTAATCATTTCAGGTTTCACAAATCTGGCCATTACTGTTTTTGTTGTTGAAAGAAACGATCTAAATACAAATGATGCAAGCAGTAAATCAGACTGAAATCTTATTAGGAATGGTTCCAAATCTGTTGAAACAACTTTAAAGGAGTTGCGTGTAAGAGCTTTCTTGCTAAGTTTCCACCCTCTACCTATTCTTCAACATGAGGGAGAACATATCAGGTACAAGGTACATTCTACTGCTTGCACATTTTTAAGCCATTTGACCTCACAGTATTTTAATGGAAATACATTTGAACCAGAAAATTACACATAATCAGCTCGTGTACAAGGCACATGGCTCTTAAGAATTCAACAATACCCCAGCATGTCTTTTTTTATGGATGCCTTGTAAGAACTGTGCACTGTATACAGTATGATTGGCATAACAGGATCATCCTTTAAATAAGTTTCAGATCTTGACTGCATTTTTTAATTACAATTGGACCATCTATTGATACTTGCATCAGTTTCTTAAAATCAAGCCCACCCAACGCCATCTAGCAAATCAGCAGCAGCTCCATGTCCAAGAAAGACAGGCCCATAATAGCTGTTTAGAGGTGTTCTATGATGCTGTCTGTGCCGCGTTCCCACATCGATCGTTACTGGGGATGGGCTGGTCCTCCGCGGGCCGTGCAAGGAGCACACGGTGCACTCCTTGGCATCTTTTATCATCCTTTTCTGCAGGCGCCTCTGGTAAAAGGCATCCAGAGGACGTCGAAGAATCATGATGCGACGGAACGTGACGTAGCTCGTGCGCGACTGTGTGACGCAGGACTGACGAGCTCCGGGTGGCGTCCTTTAAGAATAGCGTCGTGCCGCCTGGTGCAGCAGCGATTTGCGCACTGTCATCAGGTGATGCTGCGGTACCAGTAGGGCTCTGCTGACAAGCTGCGTCTGGCGCGGTTGTCGCGACTGACAGGTGTATTGGTAAAGGCGTCGTGACGTCTGGCGTCGCGACGATTTGCGTGTTTTCGGTAAATGACGTTGTGATCTGAGTGGTGACTGCTTGTATCGCAGCTGTGTCTAATACTAATGGTGAAGCCAACTCGTATATGAAAGCCGTACTTTCGAGCGCGTCCCTAGTAAGCGTCGTGACACCGGGCGTCACGGACCGTGAAAGATGACGAAAGGTGGCGCTGTCTGGTGGCATAGGGGCATATGCACAGTGGTCGCCAGGCGCCGGTTCTGCCGCCGGTGTGGCGTCACTTTTGCTCTTGGAGCCTTATTCATAGTAGTTTTTGACCCAAACTAGTGCGGGATTATCGTCGGACTAAAATTTGTCTTATTCATAGACGCGGACTAACGCTAGTCCGAGGATCATCGTGCGTTAGTCCGGACCAAGGGTAGGTTTAACGATGGGCTAAGTCGAAAATTAACATGGCGGACCATTACAATATAAGACGACGTCTGTTTTATATACGCAGCTTATGGAATATAATGGATATTTTACACTAAAAACTTATTATACGTCTACACTGATAATTTATTTAGTAATAAGAATTAGTTACTTAATTTAAAACTGTCAAATTCAAACTTTGTGAGCAAAAAATCTCGTATTGTGTGTTTATTGTACCATATAAGACATTTACGTACAGCAATAATATTTTATCAAGCCTAATAAGATGGGAATTATTGCTATTAGCAATATGAAACCGTAAATATACGATTTGCATAAAATACGTTATATATTTACCATAAACTTGCATTTGTATATATTAATTATCCACTTGCATTTGTAAGTGTCTTGGTAGCTTAGGGGTAGGGTACTGGCACAATATACCTAAGGTTGTGGGTTCAAATCTCACCTGGTGCAAAAGATTTTTTGTTCTTTAAATTTGTTAGTTTTTAATTGTACATGAAGAAAATAATACAATTTTCTTATTTTATAAGTGCATTTATTCTGTACATTCTGTAACATTAAATTCGTTCTACCTGACGACAGTAAATCCTGTAATATTTTGGTATAGAAACCTCTATTTGCACAAAATATTCTTACACGTATCTCCAACGTTTTTATGCGGATTTTTACTGTTAAATTTTCTTGTTAGTTCGTTACATAATGGCACAGCACATATCGTTCTTAATAAAATTTTGACTAGTGAAATATACGTGTTTATGTATAGGTAGTGTAGATTAACCAAATATATTAGTTTTGAATTCTGCAATGCTTTTACAATATGTGTCACGGATTATTTTCCCCATTCTTGCTCATGTTTCATCAACAGTAGTTTAAATTGTTGTTTTAAAAGGCGATTTTTTTTACCACACATAAATTTCTGTTTATGATTTTACTGTCAGTTTGGATGTAATATCTATTAAATAAATATAACTTCGGTATCCTGTGACTATTAATTTAGTAGTTTAAGAAATTAAAAAAAAAAAAAAAGTGTTTCACGAAAACCTCGATCTCACGACTCAAAGTTAGAAAGCGAAAGCGTTAACACTGCTCTACAACAGCCATATTAACGGTGCTATCTGTAAAAAAAATTAACTTAATGTTTTATTTTCTGCATACCTTAATAAAGTGGCTTATTCATACAAAATATACTAACATCGCACAATATATTCGCTATATGACATAACTGAAACAATATTTCAGGGTAAACATAATCGTAATTCAAATTATTTTTACTAGTGAATGCTTGCCTGTGTGTTAAAATGTGATGTGCGCAAAGCATGAGGCAACAGTGTACAAGGCTGATCCCGCGACTATCTCTAGTTCGGCGTTAGTTGGCGTTTATGAATAAGGTAACACTTCGTCCGGACTAAGTCAGGACCAACCCTGGACTAACTGGCACAAGATGGTCTCAGGATCATCTCGGAACTATCTCACGACTACGAATAAGGCCCTTGGTGTCGACATTGTCTTGCGTCGCGGTGCTGTCAACTTCGGCTGCAAGACGTAAGCGGTCCCGATGCACAGGAATTTGCAGCCGCCGGCTAATCTGTACGAGATAGCTGGTTGCACCTCTAGAGCTCACTATTCTGTGCGAGGTGCGAACCCGGCAAAACATTTCTTCTGGGGGTCTATTCACTAACTTTTCTTAGTTACGGCCAGTAACTTTAAGTTACCGATCGCTTAACGCCACTCACCTTAATTTGCGATTCACTATGCACTCCCCTTAACAAATTATGCTGACTTTAATTTTACGGGCATGTTACTTGGCAACACCGTAGGACGGCAGTCATATTACTGCTCACTGCCACTCGGATCATTGATTGTACATGCAGAAATTGCCTTCACGTGGCAGTGAATTATCTCGTGCCAAAACAGTTATTTTGATTTATATTTCTGTGCTCTGAGTTGTTTACAAAACATGCTACTCGATTTCGGCAAATTTAATTAAATTTTACGTTGGAACTGTAAAATTTGTCTATTTTGAGTTGTGGAACATATAAATAACGAAGTTTTTGTTGGAATATGTACAATGTTATGTAGTAAAAACGTATTTTTGCCTAACTTTATATAAGTAAAATGCACCTATCTAGAGCTGTTTTAAACATATTCAAGGTTCTGAAGAAAAGGAGTGACATCCTTGCCTGGTCTGACAGTGCACATACATGTACGGTTTTGACTGTGTAATGTTTGTCCCAGTACTAGAACTGTAGGACTTAATGTGCTGACCCTGCCATTGTTAAAAACAATCAGCTGCAGAGTTTATTTTAGAATACTTGGATAATGTCTTGTAAATTTGAGTACTAGATTATGAGATAACTTTGTGGAAAAATTCTTTGTTGCTGCGTTGGACAGCTTGAAACTTGTGTCTTTGATGTATGTGTTCCTTAAAAGTAACCAGCAACTCTCCTCTGAAATGTGTTTTAAATAAACAATGCACTGGTAACACACACAATAGCTAAGCCAAATAATCTGTATTTCTAACCTGCTGCAAAAATGTTCCAACGTCCATCAATTAATATTGACAGAAGCATACTCACTGTTAACATATGAGTTGTGCATATGTCTTCATTTGGCACTAACTACCTAATGCATGTGTAGTGACAATGGGATTAGAGTTTGTCATAAATACAAATTACTAACTCGTAATAACAATACCTAGGTAGTGCTTAATATATGGACAATGTGGTCATTTGAGACAAGCTTAGATGAACAGAAAGTGGGACAGTAATTTGCAGAGTTCTATCCCAGCGAATATGTCAATTGTTGTAGGAAAACCAATGGCCTTACTGGGAATCAAACCCAGATACCTTCTGAATATATGTTAATTGTTTTACAGCTGCACTAATTTGCTTTGTCACATGTTAACTATGTAATACGACAAAAATATTATAATGGTTTTACAGAAAACAGTTTTGTTTAAACAGTTTTTTCTCTAATATTTTACAATTTAGAATGACGAAACATCCTAGGCTTTTCTATTCATCCTTTTTGGTACAGAAGATATAACAATGTATAAATACTGTGAAAAGAGAGTTCGTAATTAAAAAAAATTGACAGTTACATTTATTTAAAGAATGTTCTTTTCTGCTGTATTTTGAAATTGGCGGAACATTACCGTTACATGATTTCATATGAAGAAACGGTTCCATTCAAGTTGTTGGCATAGAAAACTTGAAACTAATCTTGTTTGTTATACAAATATGGTATTTTGTGAGTTGTAGCATAATATTACATTTTCTTCCCCAGTAAAAAACATATTTGTACCAATGAAAATACTTGTTTATAAAAGTTAGTGTTTAGATGAAACTTTTGTTGTTAGCATGTCAATCACAAAGTATTTAATTTATTTTCAGGTTCTACGTGTCCTCGGATAGCTTCACATACTCGGTAGAGGTACACTTGGCGAAAGGGTAATGGAATCATCACCTGGAGTGAATTATAATAACCCTGGAAAATTGAACTCGGTAACCTTCAGGATGAGATGTGAAAATCCAATAACTGCTCCAACTCACTTTTTACTGCACCATCAATACAGTAGGGTCACCTAGGGTGATTATTGTGAATTTGTTTCATTTTTGTTGTGTAACTTACTATGGAACTAAAGGTAATGGGTTATACAGATAAAAGGTTTGTCAGATAATGTAAGCTGTTTTCATCTCCGTGTTAAGGGCAGCCATTACGCGAAAACTATGAGAGAGAAAATATTTCATTAGAGCCAAATTCCACCATATTTATGTCTAAAATAAGAAAAAAATATCTGGTACAAATAAAAAATTAAAAAACGGTGATGAAAATTATCAGAACAGAACACCCTTAGACAACAAATGTTGCTAACTTTATGAACAAAAACATTTTCCCAAGAGACACAAATGATGGGGAAAATGTCTGTCGTTGCAATTTTGTTAATCTGATAGCAGCGGGAGATTGTGCTAAGTTAATGTGTCAACCTAGAAAAATTTTCTCTAAGATTGTTTTATTCAAGTTTTTTCTACATTGGCTTCCAAAATCTTAGGAACTATAACCAATGTTGACTTTATATTGTTACGGTGGAAATTTTCAAGGTTTACTTTTTTTTAAGAGAGTCCTGTTTTTTTCTTCGGACATGTTGTATAATTTGATGTTTTACGTCTTTGTGTAGAGTTATCGGGTTAGCTTGTTAAATTTGTTTTATCTCACATCCGATAGAGGATATTTTTCTTGGTGTCGTGGCCAGATTAAATAGTTGGTAGTTTGGTTTTTTGTTAAATTTCTCTTGGTTTGTTATATTAGGCCCTTAAGGCAAGGTGACGTTATTCCCTTTTGGGATAAGGCTGAACCCAGTGCCTGGCCGTGCTGTGTTGTGTTGTGTGGGCCGGCTCTCGGCAGGGCTGCCTGGCTGCAGTTGTATGTGCCTTGTAGCGTGGGAGGTCTGTCGGGACGATATCTGCTGCGACATGATATCGGACGTGCTTGGGCTGGCGTTCTTTACAGTGAAGTTTCTTTCTTCAGCTTACTGCGTGGCACGCTACCAGGAGGCGGGGGAGAGTTGCTTGGCTGTAGTTTAGAGTATAGGTTTTGCTGATGCGTGGTAGCAACAGCATCATGCGGGTGGCACGAGCCACGTGGACGAAGTGGCGTGA
>PNEQ01039370.1:0-12069 GCA_003012365.1 Medauroidea extradentata | reverse complement strand
CAACTGCGAGGCTGCGACAGTGACCTGGTCAGATCATCGTCCATTAACTTGTGTCCATGTCAACTGCGAGGCTGCGACAGTGACCTGGTCAGATCATCGTCCATTAACTTGTGTCCATGCCAACTGCGAGGCTGCGACAGTGACCTGGTCAGATCATCGTCCATTAACTTGTGTCCATGCCAACTGCGAGGCTGCGACAGTGACCTGGTCAGATCATCGTCCATTAAGTTGTGTCCATGCCAACTGCGAGGCTGCGACCTGGTCAGATCATCGTCCCTCCATCATGGCGATTCGCGATCATTTCCCGGCGGGGTTGGTCACGGATTTTTCGCACATTGAAAACGTGTCTGATATTACCGCTGGCCAACGGGTTTTCTCGGAGTATTCCCGTTTCCCCCGTCCGTGCGTTCTGCCGCTGCTTCATTTCATGTCATACCTAAGGGAATGACAGACACCTAAGGTATCCCAGTTTGAAAGTGTGTCTCTCAGGGTGTGTGTGATACCCCTGCCCTTTGGTTCTCACTCAACTCCATATTTAATTTTTATATACGGATTGCAAATTTTCATTCTGTTTGTATTATTATTTCGTAAAAATAAGAAAGGGAATAAGTGGCAAAAGACTGAAACATTCACATTCCCAGGTTGGATTTACTAAATGCGGTGAAACGGTTCATTGGAGGAAACGGTATACAACTTCGGTAAAACCCAGGAAGTAACTGTGACAATCTGCAACTGCATTAAAAAAGTTTTGATCGTGTTCCACCGAAATGTTTACGTATCCTGCTCTATAGGAATGTATTATAGAAACTACAGGCAAACCCTTAAATAGCGAAATATATTTTTAATCTGTACTAACTTTTATGAATCAAAATTTTATTACGAATTCTTATTTTAAAATAAAAGTACACTTTTGTATTGCTCTAAATAATTTCGAAAAGACCGTATCGAGAGATGGCGCAACATTAAAACACGTTGGACTCACATACGACATGATCTGGGTCTGATTCTCGGTTCCGGAATTTTTTGGACTTAACCTACCCGATAAATTACTCAAGATACTTAATCAAAGCAATAACAAAGTTACATTCCTTTAGTTACAACACGCACTACGATACTCACTGCACAGAAGTCGACGCTGGTAAAATGAAGCAAAAGTTTCAAATACTTTTATTATTATTGTCATTATTGTTATAATTATTTTTTTCACACACACGTCTTCAGTTAAATCTAAATTGAGTTGATAACGAACAGAAAATTAAACTCCTCAAGGCCTCCTCAAGTTATAATTTTACAAACAAATGCTATATATCTTAAATATGGTCAGCCATTGTCCTTTCTATATGACACAGATTTAATTATGTCACATTATGCGATGAGAATATTCGTAGGAGTCGAATGCACTTGGAATCGGAACAAATATTCCCACAATGGTGTAGAGTGTACGAGTTTTACCAACACATAGTAAGGCGTGATAATTATATGTTATTTTGTGTTTTAGAAAGTATTTTGGGCATGAAACTACTAATTTATTGGCAGTTTTCAGGGCATAAAAACCCGCCTTAAATATAGCCTACTACAGCATTGTGGGCCGCACAGAGATGATAAAAAAAGTCAGTGGTGGTATATACATATATAAGTTAGAAAAGTTCTGAGTCGCACTTAATTATTTTAAAAAGTAAATTCTTATAATTGCTCTTATTATCACTACTCTAGGGCGCACTGACATAAAGGCGTGGTGCTGTGTTCTTTAACATTACCACACCTGCAGAGCGTCTCCAACTATCGTGTTTACCAGTATAACGCCCAATCATACACAGCTCGCAAAAGTATATTTGCTACACTAGCTATTCAGACGCTTCCATTGACAGCCCAATCTCCCGAGCTCTTGTCAAAGGCAAATCTGCAAGGTACAACTGGACGTCACAGCCAACAATATAAATGAAAACGAACTGTGTACTCAGATCATCAACACAAGATCCACGTAACTCAATGATTAGAGACGCGAATTAGTGGCGAAAACATTTTTGGCACCATTTAGTTGAAAAAAACATGTGCAGCACAGTAATAAAAGTTTCCATTTTTTACTAAAATAATATTGGAATCTAATTTCCTAAAAACACATATTAAATATTTTGTTAAGTTTACGAAAATATTGTAAATTTTCAAATATGTCTGTAAATTTACAAACATTTTTATATACTACTTACAAATAATGATTGTCCATACACAAAAAAATATCTTGTTCGTTTCACAATTGTTTGAAATCTTAAAAAATTTTTGTCGAACAGTTTCCAAAAAAGTTCTTTGTACAAGTGCAAAATTATTTTGTAAAATATGACAGGCCGTCGAAGGTTATTGTGTTTCTCATCAAATACTCTGCTTATAATTGTAAGGTAAATGGATTTCAGGAAACCATGTAAAACCTAAATCAGGGTGTCCGGGGATCGAATCCGGGACCTCCCGAATGCGAATCAAAAGTATTACCGTTGTGCCACCTCGCTCTGTTCTGCTAAATAATAATATGACATACGTTTACAAGCATTTTCTTGTAGGCCTAAAAGTATGATATTTTTTACTGTGTGGTCAGATAATGGATGTTCTAACCCTCACTAGTCTTAAGAGTCTATTGACAATTCACGGATGTCTCATAATCTTATTTTAATTATTGCAGTAAAGTGAGACTTGTCTGAGAAAATATACGCCGCCAATAACCACGAAGCAGCTGTCGGATATGCTCATAATGCGATAAACAAAATTGTGCAAAATTTTTTTCATGCCAAACTCGTCATTAATGATGTTATACGGATAGCCTATGTATCGAATCGATGCAACATAGGTTACGTCAACCTTTCGGCTAGCACGATGTCCAACTATACTACTTATTGATAACTTTGTATTTTTTGGGAAATTTGTGCTTTGTCTGCGCATGAAGATTAAATATTTTTTCTGCTCTTATTTGGTTGTCTATGCGTACAGTTATGTCTGTTTATCAGAATTTATTCACGGTGTTGTATTTTTTTAATAAGAGTATAGGCTTTTACTTCAATAGTCAGTTGTTATATTGCTATGAAACAGCGCCTATGGTCGCGATCGCGTAGCCGCCACACATCTTCCCCGGAAACTCTCTTCTCCTTCATGACATCAGCTGGCTCAAGGCCGTGGAATTTGTATCAAAAAGGACCTATGTACACTTGGCGACGCCCTCCAAGACAGGAATTCATGCTGATCCTGCCAACTGTAATCTTCGGAGTGGGCCTGCGCCATCACTGATACTGATTTATTTACATCCTCTATAAGTGGAGCTAGCAGTGACCGATTCTGCAGTAATTGTTTGGCCGTGTCACTTATTACCATACATTTTTATTAATTATTTCTTAATTGAAAATTTGGCAAGATTTAATTAAAAATGTTTCAATAGGGACGTAGTTAATTACTTTACCTTTCATTACGTACATAATATTAGAATAATTAAGTGTAACTATTACGCAATTAACATAATTAAATTTTTAAAATAAAAATTCTCTCTCACAAAATAATAAACACTAAGTAACTTCCAGTACCAATTACATCTAATAATACGCACCTAATAGTAAAATGTAACGTTTCTATAAAGAAACATTACCGTTTATTTGTCACATTCTTCATTTATTAAACAAAAATGAATACAGTTAACAAAAGAGGTGACGCAGTCTCTTAACTTCAGCGCGGTAAATGTCGGCGAAGCGGCGACAACGATGGAGAAGGAGGCGCTTGACGGAAAATTTGTATTATTTGTACGAGGTATGGTTTGTTTTTGTAGACATACATTGTGACCAGATTATGTTTTAATGAAAGTGTTTTGGTTTTCATAGTTATTTTTTCATAATGGCATGTCAAAGTCCAAATTTGCATAAAACGGTTTTATGCTTCAAAGGAAAACCAACAGACTAACCGAACTGAAATAATTCACAGTGAATAATTCATAAATAGACTACAAGGTCCCCCATATAAAAACCAGAAATAGAATACTTTTCTATTTTTAAAAAATTCTTGAATTTTCTAAGTTTTAATTTCAAATTTAATTTTTTTTAAATACAAAAAGGGTTTATTATTTTTGTTGTTTCTTGGGATATCCTGTAGCCTATAACATTGTTATCCAGTGTGATTTTTTTTTAGTTCGGTTATTCAGTTTGCTTTCCTTTGAATCATAAAACCATTTAATGCAAATTTGAACTTCGATGTGTTACTATAAAAAACTACGAAAGCTAAACAAATTTCATTACAGTTTAATGTAGTCACAATGTATGTCTACAAAACAAGCCATATCTCGTACAAATATAAAATTGTAAAGAAATAAAAATTTTCCGTCAAGCGTCCCCTGAAGGTAGAGACGAAATTATGGACAGTAAGGTGGCGAGTGAACAGCAACTCAACGGTCAAGCGGGAATCGAATGAGGAGTGTGTATCAACAAGTGTGTCTGAGAGAGATAGAAGAGCGAGAAAGACAGATAATATGTAGAGAGAGAGAGAAAGAGGGAGAGAGCGTGGACGGTACATGAGTGTTTGTGTTGGATGAGAAAGTTAGGCTCTAAGGAAAGTCGATTCCTGTATTTATTTATAAATTTAGAGAATTAGAAATTTCAAATGTTTTGTGACTAACGTGTGATAAAAATATAAATTAAATTTTTGGCTATGAAATATATTGGCTACTGTAATTGTTATAAAATGTAACTATTAAGAGCCACAATTGAGAATTTAAAACAAATATGTAGGTAATTTTATGTTGTTTTGTAAATAGCCTTGTTAAGTTTCGTAAATAA
Source organism: Medauroidea extradentata (assembly GCA_003012365.1). NCBI lineage: Eukaryota > Metazoa > Arthropoda > Insecta > Phasmatodea > Phasmatidae > Medauroidea > Medauroidea extradentata. The sequence goes on along the minus strand of PNEQ01039370.1, from coordinate 7,270 downwards.
ATTATAAACTGCTAACTATCTCCTTTGTTTACTTAATTTAGTCCGTCATAATCGAACGTTGTTGCGCTTAGGCCAACATTATGTAACATATATCTAGCGCAAACATTTTCAGAACAATCAGAATATCAAATGTACGTTTTGAGGTGAAACAATGTCTTAGATTGATGAAATTACGTTAAAATCGAGTGATTACGCTCTCGTTTCTGCATGTCTTACTATCGAAGAAATCTTCAATATTTTCTTTATGAATACTGCAAGATAATAAGCCAAAGCTTTAGGGCGATTGTTTTGTCTGGAATAGCTACAACAGAAAAGTCAAAATGCAAATAATATTTCAGCCACACTAAAGTCATTAAGTAAGAATTCCGCAGTAGATGTGTAAATAAGACATACATGAATTATGCATTCGGCTGGTCACTTTATAATTAAGACTGCGGTATATATTTTAACTCGACTGACGGTTTTTTTTTTTTTTTTTTTTTAACAAATGTCCTTGTAGGTAGACTGCATGCGTAATATACAGCATAAGAAGTTATTTTATGCTTGTAGTTTTTCTTCCAGCATTACGACGATGCTTTAAATTTTATTTTTTTTATTATAATGCTGATTTAGGGTTGTCTGCATCTGCATTTATGTAACTGGTTTTCGGGTAAAGGGGAAGGGAGAGAATAGGATGTATGTTTAAATGGAACGGACAACTGAAACAAACTGAAAAGCCAATTCGAAACCTGGCCTCATCCGGTTTACGATTCAATTAATTTCATTTAGAAAATCGAGATAAATTAAATTCTGCTCCAAAAGTACATACATTTTAGAGGAAACACTGACTGCGTGTTATGCTAAGTCAGATTGGAAAAACATTCCTATGTCTAGACGTCTTTATTTTAAGTGCAACTTTTTAATTAGCGATAAATATTGAAAACAGGTTTGACTTGTTTGTGCTCACTCCAGTAAGAAATTAAGTAAAAATTCTTCGGCTCTTCAACTGTGTAATCTGATCGACCCTGCAATGTTATAAAAATACTTTGACAACCATTTCCAAAGGAATTCAACCATCACGCATTTTTTTTTTTCGGAACGGTCTACAATAACATCCGTAATATCGAAAATTCTTTGGAAGTCCTCCATTGACAAGCCAGTTTTACGTCCCGCCAGCAGGTATCTCAGTATTCGTCCTTTTTTATCCGCACATTTGTTTTCTTGCAGGGCATATATACATAACTAGCATAGGGCGAGGGTACTCAAGATCAGGGCAATACACACCAGATTTAGTAGACTTATGAAGTGGACGTCTATGGGCGTTTGTTTAGCCCTGAAGAATAACAAAAAATGAGGCACTACACTTGACGCGAGATGTCACTTCCGAAATCGCAATGAAGTATGTAAAAAAAACTTCATCCAGACAAATAACAAAGAAGCCGTTTTTTACTAGCGAACGTCTGTTTATATAGAACTGAGCATTAGTATACTTTGCAATTCAAGTAAAAAAAAATTATAAACGGTATTTAGAAAAATTAGGATTTGAAACCACTAAATCCATAAATAGGAAAACTGTAATTTTTAGTACGATGAAAACGGAATTCCAAAAATACTCGCGTTTTGATTTTAAAATAATTTTTCTATCGGAAAACCTCTGCGCGAGAGGTTTACGGATGTTAAAACTACTATGAAAACAAAACGCGAGTATTTTTGAAATTCGGTTATTATAGGGTCCTAGACATTATCGTACTAAAAATTAGAAAAAATGTATACATATAGTTTTCTATTTTTATGGATTTTGTGGTTTCAGTCCCTCATTTTTCTAAATACCGTTTATAATTTTTACTCTAGCAAAGCATACTACCGCTCAGTGTTAAATACATATATATAATAGAAATAAAATATGTATAATAGAATATCTACTCAGCAAAAAAATTTTATCGCTTTATGATGAGAAGTTCAGATTTTATCGACAATTGAGAATTCCAGTAATTTGCTCAACATCTTACTATTCAGTACCCCTTAAATACAAGCAGATTCGTGTAGTTGTCTTCACCAGTGACTACACATTCTTGGTGGACGGTAGACTACAGGTCAGTGGAACCCGCGAATTTTTCCGATATCTACACGCAAGGCTCTGAAACAATCCTGCTCGTAGTATCGAAAGTGCAAAGCGAGTTGTCAAGAATAGGAACTTGTGAAATATTTTGTTCTTGGAATGAAACATGCTTGATACGCAGTAGGCCACTTCAGCCGTGTTTGCTCGGGTCAAAGTTGTCCTTGCAGCGTACAAGGTGCATTATTCCTGTTTGAACAGCCAGGCGATGCTAACATGCTGAGGAGACTCGTGATTATCGCCTCATGATGCACGCACGCTATACGATATGACGCGTGCGACCACGTGATAAGTGCCTGCTATCTATTTTCAAGTACTGGTACGATGGCCACCGGTTGGAACGCTTACACCCCCCGCTGGAACCTGCGCAGGATAAGTCAGCATGAACAAAACGTGTTTTCAGTTTGTCTGTAATGTGAGTTGTACTGGGAATCTTAACGCTACACAGAAAATCGACTATAAAGCTTAATTTCTTTAAAAATGAATGGAATAATACGCGCGCGAGAGGCTCAAAAGCGACGAAGCAGTAAGGTCGACCTTGAAGCGCGCATCAAAAGCCACGTCGTCTCAACGAGCCAAGCGATGACCATATAATTTTATTGGTGGAAAGTCTGCAACTAAGTTCAGTGCAGGTCGCTACCTGAGTTTCACATACAACCGGTTAGTACATTTTGTAGTACGACAGTCTGAAAAGGCCGTTTTTAGCCATGATGGAGGACTTTGAAACAGTATTTTAAATGAGCTTGGCGTCTTAACAATGAGGTTCCGACCTTGTCTGAAGTTGGTTTTATATTCGTACCTTGGCACAATGGGCACACGTGGAATGTTTTCGTAGAAAACCCTGTTTATGAACACGCTGCAACGCACTTGGAAGCATGAGGTAGGCGACCGCCTTAAGAGGCGAGTTACGACTATTCTCTTGTTGACGAAACTATTTAACGCACATTATATATGTATGTCTACGAAACGAACACACACTTTAAACTATGTCGCCATAGTTTCAAAATGTCTGCACGTTTATTAGAAATATAATTTTCTGGCCTTTCAAAACGGCAAAACATAGCTTTTTCAGACTGCCGTAGATGGAAAATTAACAATGGGATACGAACAACACAATAGAAGCAAGCGTTCGACTTTGAACTACGCTAACCAAAAATAAAATAATGTGGCAACCGCTTAAATTCCCATAGGAAAAAAAGGAGAATAGTAAAGCACTACACGTCGTCTGAGTAGGTGATAATGCATTATACACGCAGGTTAGTGGCAACCTTACCGCTCCTGCATCACACACACAAACACACGGCATATCTAGGGAGGTCACTTAAGGTTGCTCAAAGGCGATAAAAACATAATTTTATATTGTTATGATATATTTTTATTTTTGTAGATGATAATTGTGAGTAAATTTTACTCTTACGAAAATTTTTTAACTCTTATAGTTTTCTGATAACAGGGTGTAAAAGTCTAAATTTGCGTGTTATGCTGCCATGCAAATAGTGCAAACCAACTTACCTACTTAAACAAAATAATTCGCAGTGAACTTACATCCCATGAGCTATGCAATAAAACATTAAGGATACCCATTAAGTAATATTTTGAATTTTTTTTTAAATCGCAAAAGTGCAGAGAAAAAGTTGCAAATTCAGCAATGTTTTATTAAATACAAAAACAATTTGCGGGATGTTTTCAAATATTTTATTACGTAGCCCATAGTTTGTTATTTCATTGCGAATTATTTAACGTACGTAAATTAATTGGTTTTCGCTATTTGCATGGCAGCTGAACATGCAAATTTGGACTTTGACGCACCGTTATGAGATAACTGCGTCAGTTAAAATTGTTTCGTAAGAGGAAACTGCACTCACAAGTATCGTCTACAGAGCTAACACTATTTCATATAAATAGAAAATTACCAGTGTAAGCTACTTCAAACACCTTGTCTCATGACATTATGTCATGCACGACATTGTCCTATCCATGCATTATGAATTAATAAGTAATTTCTAACGTAGACACCAATTAGATAGACATGCCGCATTACTTAGTACTATTTTAATTTTTTATTGTATCGTTTTATATGCTATCGTAATCCACACTCAAATTATATTTTGTATGCATTATTATTAATTACTATTTGTTTACTATTTTATATTGTAAGATATCGTGTTCTGTATTTCTGTATTTGTATGAAAATGGTTAAGTGTAAGAAAAGGCTAAATGCCTTAACTCGCCATTTAAATAAAAGCATTAAATAAATAAATGCATTTGCGGCTATATGTCCATATGCTATTTTTGCTTCTTATCCTCTCAAGGACCGTCTTCTGCAGTTTGTACCCACTTTGAAAAGTTACCGGTATATTACGTCAAAATACTGAGATGACAAAGATTTTTTTTTCTTGTTTTGCGAAAATAAATTGCATTTTAAAGATTATTTGTAGAATGGCACTACACACACTATATTCCTTTTACGGAAAAACTGAATTCACATTATTTTCAACGTATTATTTTTCGAAAGCTGTAACCACGCAGAATCAACACTTCATCCTGGCACATCTTTTTTGGGTGTTCCACGAAAAATAGAATTTTTAAGCACTACTTTATTTCCATTTTAAACAAGTTTATATCTCTTCGCTGATTGTGTTGCAAGTTTACCTGGCTGTCTAAGCTGTTTAAACTATTTACTTAAAATGTTAATGCTGGCCAACAGTAAAATCTGACGACTGTGTTGAACATAACCGGTGAACTTTAAAATCTTACATAATCTACAAGGATTACTGTTGTAATGTTTATTAGCTCCACAGAACCGCTCGTAGATGTAAGAATTTTACACTAATAAAGACTAATGCTGTAAGACATAATTTTTTATCGCACTGCTTTAAACAGACTCTTACACAGTAGAGTAGAACTTTGCAGTAACAATTTAATTTTGAATGCTCAAATTTAAACCAAACCGCTGAAAAATATTTTAAGTCGCAACTTGTGGAACACTACAGCCTACTTGTACTACATACAGAGCTCATTACAAACAGTTACTAAAACTACAAAAGTTGTCAAAATGGAATCATTTACAACTGTGTAAGAAAGAGTAAAGTATGTAATTTGTAACCTTGTAAAAATTATTTTCTTTAATTTTTTTAATGTTTAAATTGATTAAGTGTTCATGCTTGGCCAGAAAATGTGTATTTCAGTTATGGATGCTTCAGGAGCAGCATTGTTAGAGAAAACATTTTTGAAACTGCGGCATCTATTGCTATTGTTAGAGCTACGAGTTTGTCATAAAAAATATTTTTTCATTATTTTGTTTCTGTGTCTTACGTATACATCTGCAGCTATGTTTCGAAGTTATTGGCACCTTGACTTTGCTCAGACACGTATCTTATTTGACTGTACCTATCAAAAGTAGGTTATTGTGACACCATACGTCTGCGATTTGTCTGTATATCAGCAACACAAGTGAGATTTAAAACACGTAGTCATCAAGTGCTGATGCAGTTTTGGATCCTGTAGGGGACTATGCCTTAAAACATAGCTATATCCACTCCCCAAGCCAAAAACGGGGGAGGTCCTCAGGAAAAATTTGGATCTTAGGGTGCAAAATTGTGCTATTAAAGAGTTTTCAAACAAAAAAAATTGAACATACCCTTTTTTAAGTTCTGTTTCCATATTGTTGCAACAAGTGATTGTGTTATGTTCTGTTTTTCTTTTATATAGCTCTAGGAAATGCGTGAAGTAAATCTTTTCAATATTTCACTTGGCACTTACTTGGTTTTATATTTTTGGAACAGTCTCGGGAGGGGCCTTGGCCCCCAACCTCCCCCTTTCTTTTCTGGACCCGTCCGTGCTTGTCACTGACCATAAAGCAGATCTGCAGATGTGCACATAAGGCATTGAAACGAATTGCTGCAAAAATCCTTTCGCAATAAATCGTGGCTTTACCAATATGTATGTTTTCATTGGAACTATTGCTTACACACTCATGAAACAAATGCGATGTTATCGTGGGAGTGCACCATAAGCGTGCGCAGTTTTAGGTTCAGGAGGGCGCACGTCTTTGAAGGTATGTATAAACACACTCTAAGGCAAAAACACGGGGTAAAAATGTTGATTTCAAGATGCAAAACAGAGCTATTTGAGGAGTTTCCGATCCAAAGCACTGACTATATGATTGTAATAAAGTGTAATATTTTCAAAGTAAATTATGTCGTAAAATTGAAAGCCTTTCTGCTTATTAAGAAATTTGATAGGGCTACTTTTTAAAGCTTCTGTTTATGACGACCTTACGTCGGTTATTGATATACATACTTTAATTTTAATGAACAGCGAACTAAGTCCCACCAACATTTTGTATTCTAGAAAGTTCAGTTTAACGTTACAAAAACAATTGATTTACTGACTATTTGACAAAACAAAATTTTGAAAATATTACATTGAATAGAATTATTCTGTTCTCTGTTTTGTTTAATTTTAATCTCCATAAATGAATCTAGCTTTAAAATAGATTTCGTACAAACTAGGATATGATAACTTACACAATAAAATCGCTTAGCAGCGCAGTTGGGAGTGCAGTCTGCACGGCATCAGAGAACAACCAGAACGTGTTCGAGTAGATTGCTATCTCTCGCCGGTCAGAACCAGTCAGACACGTGGCAGGTTCGTACTATCAGGTAAGTGTTCGACTCGTCGAACCAGAACCGCTTGCATGACCTTGGCGAAATGTCGGTGAGTAGTGAGTAGTGCTTTCCTACGAGATTACTGAAGGAATTTGCCTGACAATGCTTCGTGTGTCACAGTATGGTTATAAATGGGTAGCACCAAAAATTTCCGTTAGGAGAATTTGTTTGTACTGTATATATTATTATTGAAGATAGACAACACTTGTTTTTAGATTTTTAAGTTCAAATTATAGGTAGAGATGAGCAACATTTGAGTTATTATTTGAAGACAGAGTAGAATGCAATGGCCTTTACAACGTGACGTTATTTATTTATTTATTTATTTATGTTTTATTTAAGCTGGCAAGCTTAGGGCCATGAGGCCCTCTCTTACAACTAACCAGCATTACAATTCACTTGCAAATATCCCTAATCTCAGCAAAAGTTACAATATAGTTACAGTTTAACATTAAATTAATTAAATGACATAGTTATGGATTATTACAAACTATTAAATATAATT
>PNEQ01039369.1:0-11548 GCA_003012365.1 Medauroidea extradentata | reverse complement strand
TTAATTACTGGCAGTGCCTTGAAAGAGTTGTACCTACACATACAAACTCGTTTCAGTTTGACATAAAGGATCAGTTCAATTCAATCCAATTTGATATGCCTGACTTTGTAATTGTTGGCTTTCAGCTAAACAGAAAGGAAAATCCTGAACAAGACAAACATGGCTCAATGTTTGATCATAGCAATGTCAAAAATATTTCTATAAAAAATGGTAGAAACGAGGTTTTTCCTAAAGAGAATTGGAACCTGGATATTGATGATAAAATGTTTGATAAAATGTATATGGCTTACAATGACTTTAGAAATTCAAAGACTAAACTTAATACTCCTTACAGAAATAATGAACTCTACTTTAAACCTAATGCATTTGTTTCTAGGAGACCATTGTACATTATTGATTGTTCTTACCGGAAAACCTCAATTGTGAAGGACAGGACTAACCTGAAACTTACTGTTGATTTTGATAAGCCAGTCGCAGCAACAACAATTTGTAATGTAATATTAATAAGTCAAAGAAACCTCTCATACGACATTAAAAGTGAGAGAATCACTGAAGTCAATTAGTGTTAAAAAAATTAATTGTTAGTTTTTAATGGGTAGCTATCCATCAAAAACACATTGTAGTACATAGTTTTAAGTACTTAAAGATTTGACTTCATCAAAGAAAAGATTAATATGGATAGTAAATACAATGTTATTCCATGCAGTATGACTGGTATCATGACTGGGGATTGTTGTACACAGCCATCTTTTGATATAAATAAGGTACCTGTTCCTCTAAGAGAAATTGTTTTTGCCTACCAAAGCAAGCTACAAAAGTTGCAACTGATGATCTTAGAACACCTTGAACAGAATACACTACAAGAAATTGGTTAATGTTGTGGAGATTTAGAGAAGGAATTTGATAAACTAGTGTCAGCAATGAGTTCATAAACTCAATTTGTTTTAATGGGAACTAACTCATTAAAATATTTCATGTTTCACTTATTTTCAATTTTATAGTGCCCCCATGGTAATGTACTAATACCATCATTGAGGACATACCTTTTGTCATCCTCTGGACTTAAAACTTTCTTCCTCAGCTCTATTGAATACAGATCGTGTTTCTTGCTTCTAATGAGGTTCATGCTCTTGTACAATATTTCTTTTCCAAATAAACACTTTTTGTAGTCATCAAAACTAATCTCATTTTTAACCACAGCATTTTTAACCCTTTTTGCTCTCTTCTTTACATCTCCTTCGACATTTATGGCATACATTTTTGATTTCAACCCAATAAATTCTTCCATTATCTTTCCGGTGCATTCATCTTTCATCTTGCCGATAACCTTCTTATTGATCAAAGGTAGCCCATATGGATTGTCCTGTTTGTAGTCTGATGTGTCAAAATGACAAATCATTTGTTTCATGTCACTGTAAAAGTCAGGTGTTTTTATATGATAAATGTATGAGTCAGTGTCTTGGTAGCATAATTCTATGTTTTCTCCATACTTCGGTTTCATCACATTGTAATGGAAGTTGTACATCAAGGACTTTGAAAGATCAAGAATGCTCATTCCAACATATATAGGTTTGTTGAAGCATAACTTAGTTTTATGCATGTGAACTGCAACCAGAGATTCTGTAAATATAGTTCTGTCTTTAAAGTTAGGTTTAGCTATTAATTTATCTACTTGCTTAGAGTTTGTGCACAACCTTATGTCAACTCTGTTTCTAATTTTCTCCATAGCCTTTCCAAAAACCGAGTTATTCATTAACTTATAAAAGTCCTTTTCAAAATAATTTGAAGCTTTTGTTCTCATGTTTGTGTTTAGATCAATGTAAGACTTGAGCCAGTCTGATTGGTCAAACTCTAAGACTCTGTGGATCTTCTTTAGCTTCATTCCAAGGGATAGGTACTGCTTAAGATTTACATAGTGCAGCACATGCCTTTCTTTTTGGTGTAGAGTAGTCAAGAGTTTTGTGTCCTTTGAACCATCAGGTATTCTATTCTCTGGAGCTAGTGATAGGTCTTTGTGGAGGTCATGTAGTTCTTGAGGGTATTCTAAATCAACCTCCAATATAAAGCCTTTTTGGGCATCATTTCGAATTTTTGTTACATCTATATTCGTACTCCTCCATTTGAACCCACTGTGTGGTAAATATTGACTCATAGCCCAACCGTATAAATTGTTGGCATCCAGATACGCCAGATAGGAGATTTCGGCTTCAGCATCAAAATCTTTCACGTATTTGTTATTTGCCTTAGCATACCTCTTACAACACTGCGATATTCCACCTCTGATTCCCTTCTCAACCATTAATATCATGTTGTAATCTGTCAACAACTCAAGTTCTATTTTCGTATGCTTGAGCATAGCATCCCAAGCTAAGCCTGGAGCCGTAAAGTACCATGTAGGATCTAACTTGTATGTTTTAAGACAAACATCTCTGAAGTTCTCGAAAATGTCAGCCAGTATCAACACATCTGTTTTGTTGTAGAACTCTGTGTACTGTCTTAATGATTTTATATCAAAGGTCTCCCATACTTTTCTAGCAAATTCGTAATCTTCATCTTTAATATCACATTTGTTGAGTTTGTTGTAAAATGCTTCCTTAGGAGGTAGTGATGTCTCATTAAATTTTTCTGTAGTATCCATGTAGTCATATGGGTAAACACCTTTCGTTGTAACCAAGTCCAAATGCTCATTAGAAAAATGATTGGCTGTCTCTCGAAATTGGTTTCTGGAAAGATTGCTAGAGAGCTTATCAATACTAGACGCCATAAATTTGAATGTGTCTATGAATCTCAAGTTAACACCTCCAGACACACGCTTTGTAAATGAAATATACTTTTCTTCATTGTTGGGAATTAGATCAATTTGATTTTCATCAATACCAAGATCCCTTATAAATAAATGCGTGTCATACCCAGATAAGTTATGTATGTACACAGGAACAAAACATGGATTTCTGTAGGATAGATTACAATCGTTGTGAGCAACTCCTCGAAATTTACCTGTAAGGTGGTCATGATCCATTACAGAGTCGCCATCCAAAGACTTCTCGCAGATATGACAATGAGTAGCCATTAAACATTTCCTTTTTTCTTCTTTTGTCAAGGGAAGCATTGGTTTCTCGTTGTTGTAGACATCCATAATACCATTTGCTTCTTCCATTAACATCTTGACAAAGACTCTAGATGCATCAGATCCTTCATAAGATACTGGTGCTTTAAAGTAACTGTGTTCATATTTTATGTAGTAACAAAAACTAATAGGTTCATGTTTTTGGTATAGTTTCGTGTACAATTTGTCAGTGTCAGTAGGTTCACAAGTGTCTATTTTAGTTAGTAAACATTCGAAATCTGCATATATAACAAAAGGCACCCTTAAAGAATGATTTGAGTTATTAAATGCTAGTTTATTATCTCCATATGGAAGTGTCACTCGTACACCATCGTGCTCACGACAGTCTTCTTCGTGAGCATTTAGTCGACTTTGAGAGAAGAAGTATTATAAACACCTATCACATACATATATTTTATGTCCATTTTTTGTTACCTGTGCTCCAAGAAGCCTGGAAAGGCTCTTTACCCAACAGTAGTGTTCATTATTTTCATCTTTGATGTATAGTAGGTTAACATGCCTATCAGTCTTATTTTTAGTTGTTTTTAAAGGGTATATATTATACTTAATTTCGCGTTCTTTTAATTTTTCTTCATATGCATAGACATTAACGGAAATTCCCGATCTTTTCTCAAATGTTGGGATGCTATCCAAATTCATTGGGAACTCCAAACCCTTGAGTGCATCATCAAACTCGTGTTCGTATGCCACATATTTGGTCATTCTTTGAGGATCCTTTTGTACTGGGTGGAGAGCGGACAAAATGGACCACAAAAAAAAAATACGATCTTGATTCTTAACATTAATTACAGCCTGTTTGGTTTTGAGAAATTTAGGGAGATTGACGTAAGAACTACCCTTAAAAGGAACATATTTGTTTATTCGAACCTCAAGTTTAAATATTCTGTTGAGCATCCACTGAGATCCATTTGCCTGAAATACCCCCATCTCAGATATAATTTTCGATTTGCTGTTGGTATAATATTCTTCCAAATCAGTTGATTTAAGAATAACTTCATTCTTAGTTTTAAAGCTGCTTTCAACGTATTCAATATTCTCAGCAGTTCCTCTTTTATACTCAGTAAATAGCTTTAAGTTCACTTTTAAGTTCATTTGTTTGACTTCTTTCTTAATTAAGTCTAGCACAGTCTGTTTTATATCATTTAGAAAATGATTAGGATCCTTGTAAGCATTTGTATTGTTGATAGCATATGTTTTCAGTCGCCTTTAAAAAGCTGCTTCAGTCTCTTTAATTGTGAATCGGAGTGTGTACTTGTGGACTTTGCTCCTCAGATGACTCCTTATGCGCGATGGTTTGTAATAGTGGCCGCAGGATTCACATTGTACTTGTTTCTCTCGTAGGAACTTCGGTTTTGGAATTATATGTTGCGGTACTTTAAAAATTTCCCAAGCATTTGCAGGTTGATGTGATTTTTTATTTATTGGTGTAAGACCTTTGTGCAGTCTACTCCTGAGATGGCTCCTAATAAGCGATGGTTTGTAATAAGTGATGGTTTGTAATAGTGAGTACAAGTCTCACACTTGACAAATGTCTCTTTTTGTGGCTTCTTCTTTCCTTTAACAAATATATCAACCTTAAAGTTATATTCTTTCCAAATCTTAACCATTTCATTGTCCTTGTTCATTGCCTTGGTCGTCTTGGTATAATTAGACATAGTTTGATAGTCACTTGCGTTCATATCTCTTTATTAATTACAATTTTTTAATTAATATTTTATTTTAATTAATTAATGAAAAATTCTGCAGGTATTATTTTTTATTGTTGATTTGAACCACATTGCAAATAGATGGATACCACCCCGTTACCATTAACGGGGTGATGGAGGAGGAAATTATAGGCTACTTGTATTGTGGGGGTGGACCATTAAACTATAACTCGATTATTGGTGACTCTTAGTCATTAATTCAAATTTTAAAGAAAAATAAATTAATGGTGAATGTGAGCCATAAACAACTTTTTGCTAGTTGTAAACTCATTTTATATATTTTTGAAAAAAATTTAGGTTAGAGTTTTGTGGTAGGGATGGACCAATACATAGAATTTTAGTTAATGGTTAATGGTGACCACTAATTGAAGCTGTTAGTTAATGGTGGGGGTGAACCATTAATTGAAAAATAATTTAATGGTTGGAGTGGACCATAAATTGAAAAAAAAGTTAATGGTGATGAGTTAATGGTGGGGGTGAACCATTAACTTGGTTGTTAGTTATTGGTGAGGGTGGACCATTAACAGAAAGGGTGGATGAGAATAAATTAATGGTGAGGTTGGATCACTAAGTAAGAAGGGTAAATGGAGAGAAATCAATGGTGGGGGTGAACCTTTAACTTATAAATAATTTAATGGTGGGGGTGGACCATTAACTGAAAAATAAGTTAATGGTGGGGGAGAACCATAACTCAGAGGTGCGCACGAACCGGCATTTCCTATCTACTCATATCAAACTGCATAGTTGAGATAAGGACACGTGGAGGAGTGTAAGAGGGAATTCCAGGCAGGAAGTAGCATTGAGAAGTGAGGGGGAACATAAGAAGATAAGGCAGTGTTAGTCATCATGTCTCACACATGTCGGTGTTGCGCGCGCGGCCTACGCACCCGGCGCGCGCTTCAACTATATTCCAGCCGAAGTTCCAAACATTTTTAAACAGTTCTTTTTTGTTTCACAGCTGTATATTACTAATTTATGATAGCTGCATTATGTTATTGTTTAATGTACCAATAATTATTTTTAATTCACCTGTTAGGTAATTACGAGTTGTTTAAGGGACGATTGATTGCTTGCGCGGGTTTGCGCATTGCATGGTCGGGTGTTAAAAAGAAGTTAGTGGATCATTATCAGCGACAGGGTGAATCCGCGTCTGCCTTTGTGTGCGATGTTGAGGCCTATGGGTGGGCCATGAATTTGCATTTACGCCGGCCTTTACCCAAACTTATACAGGGTATTATGGAGCATTTGACACCTGAGGTTCGTTCGCACCGCTTTGTTAGCGATATGCCCGAATCTATGGACGAATTGAAATCCTTAGCTCGTGAAATCGATCGGCAGGTAGAGCTGGAAAGCGAGTACCGTCGAGTCACTAGGGAACCAGCAGAATTTCCAGTTCCGAGTTTGACTCCGTCGGTGCACGATTTGTTGCCGTTTCCAGCTGCGGCAAAGCCTGTTTATTTCCATCCCAGTCCTACGACCCAGAGTGATCAGTTCCCTGGGGCTCAGAGGCGCACTCCCTTGGCGAGCGTGCGTGGTGGCATTCGAGGTGGTAGGGGGTCAGCCTTTAGCAACCGTGGCGGTTGCGACAGGTGAAAGCCTAGGTAGTAGGGGTCGCGGGGCAACGCCGGGGCGATGCTTCAAATGTGCCGGTTTTGGACATTTTCGTGTGAATTGCCCCTCCCTGGTATATAGCGGGGACATGCCGGTGTGTTTCGGTTGTGGTCAGGTCGGACACTTGCGGGCCAATTGTCCGGGAAACGGAAGCCTGCCGGCTCTATGAGCGCCGAAGGGGTGTGATTGTGTGGCGCGGCGTGATTGTTTCGTTTTGTTGGAGTTGTATGGTTTGGAGCGAGTAGGCCTGGTTGATAAGGGCGCATCACATTCATTAATGAGATCTGCCTGGTTGGACATGTTGGTGAACTTACGGCCTAGTTTGTCAACCCGTTTGCGCACCTATCAAGTCATCTCGGTCTGTGTAGCCAACGGTCAGATGGTGCACTGTGAGAGGTCAGTCTCGGTGCATTTAAAGGTTAATTGTTTTTCCTGGGATCATAGTTTTTGGTTGGTTGACAACCTAGTGGCCGACATAGTTTTGGGGCTTGACTTTCTCCATCGTACTAAGGCGGTAGTCGACGTGTCGGCGGGACGTCTGACGTTTAAATTTGCTCCGGACGTGCATTGTCCGTTGATGGCTTCTGTGAGCCGGATTCCAGCTCCGCTCGGACGTGTGGTTATGATTACCAGACCTGATTCTACGGAGGTTGACGCCTTGTTGCGGGAATTTGGCAATGTTGTTACTTCTCGCCTTGGTTGCTGTGATGTTTTGCCATACCGTTTTTCGTTGGTAGATGATGTCCCAGTGAGGGTACCCTTTTACACTTACGACCCCCCTAAGTTGGAGATTCTCAGAGAGATTGTGACCAAACTTTTGAACTCTGGGGTTATCTCGCCGTCCACTTCAGACTTTGCTAGCCCCGCCTTCCTGGTCAAGAAACCAGGAGGTGGTTTTCGTTTGGTTACAGACATGGGCGCTGTTAATGCTAAAATTCACTTGGATCCTTTTCCTGCACCTACCGTAGATGCCACTCTTCAACATCTAGGTAAGGCTAATGTGTTTTCCGTAACTGACCTTAATGCCAGCTTCACCAGTGTTTGTTACATCCCAATTGTCGAAAGTACACGGCATTTCGAACTCAGTGGGCCCAATTCGAGTTCAATCGCATCCCAATGGGAGCGAAATTCGGGACCCAAGCTCTTTCGAGAGTGTTGGATCACGTGTTATCTGATCTGAAGTTCAGGTGAGTTATCAACTATATTGACGATATTATTGTGTACAGTGATAGCTTGAGGCAGCATGTGGCTGATCTGCGAGCTCTGTTGACGCGCTTGCGGGAGGCCGGGCTCACCGTTAACCCCGAGAAGGTGACTTGGGCTGCGCCCTCAGTGAAATTTCTGGGGTACGTGGTGTCGGGAGGACATTTAATGATGGACCCAGATCGCGTGTTGCCAGTGGTCAACTTTCCGTGCCCTAAAACGGTGAAGGGGGTGTCGAGATTCATTGGGCTCTTAGGTTACTATGTCCGTTTCATTCCGCGCTTTTCTGAGCTTGCTGCTCCTTTAAACCTCTTGAAGTGAAAGGATTCTGTGTTTACATGGGGCCGGGAACAGGAGACTAGTTTTCAGAGCCTGAAGACAGCATTGGCTGCCGCACCTGCTCTGTACTTGGCGAATTTCGATTTACGTTTTGTCTTGCATGTCGATGCCTCTGGACTAGCTTTAGGAGCCACCTTGGGACAGTTAAGGGACGGCCATGTCTGTCCATTAGCATTTGCGAGCCGCACACTATCAGACTCGGAGAGGCATTTGAGAAAGAGGCCCTCGCTTGCGTGTGGGGTACGGCTAAATTCGACGCCTTCTTGGGAGGAGTAGAATTTGATCTGTGTACAGATAACCAGGCAGCGCCTTGGTTGCTGTCACATTCGTCGGATTTTAGTAAGCTGGGAAGATGGGCGTTTAGGCTCCCCAGGTATCGTTTTGTCATTAAACACGTTTCCGGGAGTAGCAATGTAGTCGCCGACGCGTTGTCTCGGATGTTTGACCCAGAGGACTACGAGAAAGCCGATGCAGGTCTTGCCGAGGCAGATGCAGTTTGTACGGCCTTCACCACGTGTGAATCGTTTTACCGACGGTTAAGGGATGCGCAAGCCTCTGATCCGTTTTGCCAGGAACAGGTTGCCGCAGTGAATAATGGGGATCAGATGCCCTATGTTCTCGATCCGGATTTTTTATATTACTTGGGATGCCGGGGTCAACGTAGGCGTCTGGTAGTTCCGGAGTCGTGTCGTCACGAGCTGATGCGATACTATCATGATTCCCCCTTACGGGGGCATGTTGGGCGTCAAGGTACTATCCTGAAGCTGTGTGATCGCTTCTATTGGCCCTCTGTATCCTCCGATGTGTGCTCATTCGTTCGGAACTGCTTAGTGTGTCAACGAGCTAAGCCAGCTAGGAATTCGCGTGTGGGACTTTACTCTGTCGATGAGGTCACGTATTCCTGGGAAATCCTTCATTGCGATGTCGTTGGGCCTCTGACTCGATCTGCTAATGGACACAAGTATATTTTGGTCCTGCTGGATGTCTTCACGAACTTCGTTATACTTGTGGCTTTGCGGAGTGTTCGGAGTGCGGAAATTCAACGGCATCTGTCGGAGCGTGTCTGGTCGGTGTTTGGACCTCCCGTTAGCTTGCTGACGGATAATGCGACTTACTTAACCTATCGATCCTTTCGGGACATGTGTTTCCGTTGGGGCATTACGCGTTACACCTCAAACCCCTATTTCCCGTGTGAGAATAGGGTCGAGCGGTTTAACCGTAACCTCAAGATTTCGTTGACAGCCCTCTACCACGATCAGTAAGAGCGTTAGGGCGAGGACTTAGACCTACTTAATTTGGGTTTTAATTTGACCATTCATGGGGCCACTAAGTATTCACCTACTCGTGTGATGTTTGGCAGGGATCTTCTGCACCCCCTCCTGAATATGTGGAGAGTCCCTTTGCCGGCGGCGCCCATATCTGATGCTGCTCAAGAGCTGATGTCATCGTGGGTCCTGGGTAACCTCTACGACGCCAGGGCCAGGCTGCAGCACCAATACAACGCAGGGCGAGTGGCAGCCGACTTTCAAGTGGGTGACCGTGTGCTGCAGACCAGAGGGGCAGCAAGTTGATGCTGCGGTTCAATGGACCTTTCGAGGTGACGTCTTTTGGGGCCCAACACGGTCCTTTTGGCTGACCTAGCTTCGGGTAATGTGGTTCGTAAGGCGCACGTTAGCTATTTAAAGAGAGCTACTAACTAACTACATTGTTTTTTGTTTTGTGTTCAGATGTCCGTGTCGTAGAAGCTGAGTGATGAAGTTATGTCGTGTCCATGCTGCCAGTCCGAAGTACGATGAGGAGTAGAGGCAGGGCCCGCCTCAGAACTTCGCTGTAGCTTCTCTTCGTGGTTTGCTGTAGAACTTCTGGCCAGTTTAGATTTGCGATTGGGATTTGATGTAGCATGGTAGGATTGGTGGACGTATTTAGTGCTAGGCTTCTTGATTGTGTGATTTTTGTTTTTGTTGTTAAATTTGTGTTTTGACGGTTTGCTGGATGTAGAAGTTAGGGGTGTTGTGTTTGTCTGTTTGGTATTTGTTTTGTGATTTTTGTTTTTGTGTGGTGTTGTGCGCGCTGTGTTGTCCTTGTGGTTCTGGTGTTGTATTGTGGTTTAATTGCTCAGTGCACTGACTTTGTCTTTATTCTTATCCGGATTAGTGGCATCAGTGGTTATACGGAGCGCTCCCACCCGCCCCTTGATTGGACCGTTTGTTTTCTTGATTGGAAAGTGTGTCCTGATGAGACGGTTACGATGTTTTGGTGTAAATTGATGTCCGGACACAATTTAAGAATTATTGGATACTAAGATTTATCTTTTACGTTTTTTTGGTATTTGAGATGCAGTGTGTATGTGTGCCCAGCTTTTAGTGTGGTTTTATTATGACATGTGTATTATTTATAAGCGGGTAGTATACAGTACCTGTCATGTCATAACGAGTATTATTTATTCTATGTTAATGATACTTTTGAGGGAATACTCCCTCTGTGTTTTTAGGGTTGCTTTTATAAGTTTGTGTGAGGTGATTATGTGAGACCATCTGAGCCCTTGCCTGTAATTGTACAAAGGGTTCAACAACTGTTTATGTTACACGTACACTTTGTCAGTTTTCTTGAAATAGATTATGATCTTTGGTGGAATGTTTGCTCACATTTGTTCTTCTTTTCATGGAAGTGGGACTCTTCTCTCCGTCCCCTCTGGCGGATTTATCCTGTTTTTCCCACCTTCTGCGCGACGGTTCGGCCCTTCTACTGATCGAAGAGAGGTTTGGTGGCTGTGGCTCGTCTCTGAGGCAGGATTTCATCGACACTGATACCTGACATTACCCGGACCTGCTCGAACTTTACAGTGTAGACTACGATTGGAAGCAGGACAATGGGAACGAATGGGTGGGGGAGTTTAGCTGGGCTCAGCCCGATTCAATGTATGTCTGCCCATATTGTGTGGCTCCCCCCCCCCCCTCTACTTCTGGTATCTGAGTACAGCCGAACGATTATCAGTGACTTGGCCTCATGTGACGTCGTCTTTTGACGTAGCCCGCCCCTCCTCTCTAGAACTTCCGCTGTCTTCGGCGGACGTCGTGCCTCTACTCCTTGCTTCCCCTCTCTCCCCCTCCTTCCCGGTGTGAGCCTGTTCCTCGCGGCCGGAGAGGGGTCAGTTAGTAGTGAGCTCTCGTGTGGGTTACCGGTGTTTGCTCGCGCCCGCGGCTGCACATCCTCGTTGACTGGTAAGTGTTGGTTTCAGTTCGCGTTTTGTTCCGTCGAACATACACTGCGTAAACACGTCCGTACGCACCGATAGCACCACACGATTTTTGAACTATGGCTAGGTCGCCATCTTGCCCGATAGGCTCGTCGAGCCCGCAAGAGAAAAAAAAAACAAAGCTAAGTTCCGGGTAAGAGTCACACAAGAGACAGTCAATAAAGTTCAGTTCACAAATAACAACAACAACCTAAGTACAAAGTTGACAGGTCCCAACATCCCGCCCACCAGAAATAGCTTATTTCTAACTCAGTTTTGGGGCAAAGGGGACAACTTGGCAACTGGTCTAGTTACCAGTCCTTGACT